>JAMQGT020014993.1:0-136130 GCA_024447675.2 Pterophyllum scalare
AACCTTGCTTTTAAAAGATTACAGTTACGTATTGTTAATTGATATTCAGTACAGGCAGGTGTACACAAACATCTGACTCATACAGTAATACATCATTACAAGAGCAAGAATAGAGACTGCAGCAATGACATTCACGGTCTGTCCAAACTCTTATTTGGACCTTCTACTTTAACCAGACAATGCCTGGAGCCATTAGAGGGAGCACAGGGTTTCAGGTTCAATCTGTGGCAATGAGGGTGGGGTTGGAGGGTGGGGGCACGGCCTTGACTGATCACTAGTCCGTCACACGGTGACACAAAGGCACAGACAACCACACACTCATATATCCACACCTACAGTCAGTTTTGAATCACAGATTAACCCAAGTCAAAAGCATGACGGAGGGGTATTATAAACCGAAATGCTGAAATGTACTAAAAGCAACTGTGTTAAATAAATTCCAAGTACAAAAACAGTGCACAGGAAACTGGAAAAAAAAATGCAGACAGTATCCAATTTGCTCTAATCCACAAGCTTAATATTTCCATACAGGAAGGGACTGCATGCAAATATATGTTTGAAATACAAACAAGATGTATTGCTAAAGCAGGTTTATCCCGAGCAATAGATCTACAAATGGTAATGAAATAATTTGTCCAAAAGGGGGCAGCATAGGGACACAAAAGTGTCTTGCAGCTGCAGCGCTTTAAGGGGTTAGTGGCCAGCTAGTCAAGGCAAATTTGTTGTGGATTTTACTGGAGTTTTGGGAAAACTGAAAGAAGAAGAAGAAGGAAAGAGGACGAAGTGTGTAAATAGCAAATGGGTTTAGTTTAACTGCTTTTCAGTTGTGGTGGGAGAGAGGAGCATTCAGTTATTTTATACGAAAGAAAGAACAAAAGAAAGAAAGTTGCACAGATGGTTGCACTGGTTATGATTATGCTTTTTGATCATGCTGGGTTGTGGTACATCACAATGCAAACTGCTGAGGCTTTTGAATGGGTGGAGCCGTACAGTCCTTGGAATCATTATTTTCAGCCTTGCATTTCATGCAACTGCCTGTAACAGATAATTCATTTTCTTTTGAAAATTTTACTGATTCATTTATATGTTTCATACAGTATGAAACATACTGAGGTGCAATTTTTCCACCTGACGGATCAGCCTTCACTTTAATGGATGAAATTAAAGAGCAATAAAATTAGTTAACGAGTGTTTGTAATTTATTTATTTTGCATTTTAGAAAAAATACTATGTAATAAGCTGTGATAAAGAATAACGGTAAATGTGGCATAACAGTAACATGTTTCGCTGACAGTAAATTTGAATAGAAGATTTTTTTTAAAATTAAAAATCAGATGTGTTACCATGTTTTAATTAAGACAGAAATGCGGTTTGTGCGTGTGCTTTTGTGTTCATAAAAAATATGGACAAAGTAAGTTAGTTTTGTCTTAAAGGTTGTGAACGTGCATCTGTAGATGTGCCGTGATGTGAAGTATTGGATTAGCCAGTGCGTCTGGAGGCTGATAATTACACTGCTTGATTTTCAGAGTGAGTCATGATGCGTAATGTGGACTTTCTGAGTGAGAGGTTGTTTTCGCACTCATTTTAATTGCATCTGGTGCACGTGAGCTGGTGTGCGCCTGTGTGCGCATGCATATGGCAAGTATTTAGCGGAATCAATGCAATGTGTCTTTTTTTGGAGCTGTGACTCTAATCTCATTCACATTAACTGGATCAGCGTGTCTTCTCAGGTGTCAAAGCATAGGGCTGGTTTAAGTGATTTGGAGTCCTCGGGCAGGCACACACTGAGCTGAGTGCCTGTAGGTTTGTCTATGTGTGTGAGCTAAAGTGAGCAACACACACACAGACACACAGAGCTCTGTGAACATTACATTTTAACATGACAGAATCATCCCACCCTTGAAAAAATAATTTCACTGAGGCTGAGTGGCTGACTTTACAAAATATGACGTGACACAACCCCCCACATTCACAGTGATTTACCACCACTCTGCCAAGACTCACTGCCATTACAGCACTGGAGGAAACCCTGCCTCTCTGCTCACATTTCACACTCATAGCAAGAAACAAAAACTATTTGCAGGCAGGGATTTTCAGGGAGGGGGGGGGGGGGTCAGTAAAGGTTTTCAAATGTTCCACTTGCTTAACACAGAAAAGACAAAAAGTACACAAATGTATTTTTTGCGCAAATAAAGATGTTATACACTTAAATGTATAAGACAGGCAGTCCCTTAGGTTGGGTTAAAGCTAAATTTAAAGGTTTTTGTATTTTATGAACTGCCTTCAAAGATAAAGAAGCACTTTTACATATTTTACAAAGCTTAGTTTATTTGTCATGAGGATTATCCAGCCAGGACAGTCAAGATTACAAGCTGGGGTTTAAAAAATGTGGACATGTTGGCTTTTGAGTTGCATGCAGAATTATTAGCTGCTCTTTTTAACATCAAGCAGGCCGATAGAAACAAATATATTAAATCTGATGTTTTACTAATATCCTTTGTTGCCTTTTAATTTAATCAGTTGAAAGTTTAAAATTTTTTACTGTGTGACCGAATAATGTCTCCCTGTAACTTTTCTGAAACATTCTGTATGGGAGCCACAGCAGCTGTTTTAGTTCACCAGAATTTACTTAAGCAAACATTTTCCTCTCTGATGCTGCTATGAAATTTACTTAAGCACATATTTCTGCATCTCTGCTTCTTAGGAACCCCTCCCACAATGTTATGATCACATATGAAAAAAGGGATGTTCATAACGTCTTTTAATAAAGTGTAAGCAGCTTCACTTCAACCTACAGAAAAAGCAGAAGGCATCTTTTATATTTTTTTCCCTGCATCCAAACCAGGGATGTCTACATCTTTATCCAGGTAGGTTCCCTTGCTTTTAACATTTCCTTTAAAATTCCTTTAAGTGGCATTCTCCTGCTGTAGAAGACCCAAAGCACAGAACGCAGGAAACAAATAGTGAGCTTTATTGCTGGTAGCAAGTCCAAGACAATGCAAAATGAGTGGAGAAGCAGAATCCAAAAATATGGAAGTAGAAATAATGTAGTGTTAAAGGGACCACGGCATTAAGCTAACCTGCATCCCTCACAAGACGGATGTAGCACCAGGACTGCTGGCGCAGAGGCTCTGGCAAGTGAAGGTGCAATGCTAGAGCAGGGGTAATCCCCACCTTATTACTACAGTTTACTGTTGGCACCAGCAGGTTTTTAAAGTGAGCCAAGGGCAGTCCCTGGTAATATTTTACACAGCTCTTGAGTACTAGAGGAAAGAATGCACAACTGTGCATGTCACCAATCCGCAGTTCTTATCATACAACGACAAAACAGTGCTGAATGAGACCAGGGGAGCATTTCTCTTCAGTTTCAGCTCATGTGTTCCAGCTGTCATAGCTGATCAAATCTCCCACAGCTAACACTACTGGTTAAAAAAAGAGAAGACGCTATAAACCAGAAGGGGCTCATTAGAAAGATGAAAAGTGTTTGATGTGTATGGATTTTTCTGTGCGGCCCACTAAATTTGCACTCAAGCCATCAAACCTTTAACACTGATTCACACTCGCGTGCACACACACACACACACACACATTAATTACTTTGTTATTGTTGTTCAATCTAGTGATTAGGGGCGCTGGTGCAGTAGTGAGGGTAATCATTCGCACTCAAATCAGGTATGTTGTAACCATGTGCCCGTGTGGTCGCTTTTGAGAGCAGGTTGACTTTTACATACCTGTAACATCTTCCCACATCTGTCTCCGAGGTGATCATGCATGTTTATGTGTGTGGAGTGACTCTATAGGCATGCAAGGAGAAGCTGGTTGTTGAGAAAGTGTATTTTGGTATTTTATGCGATGAGGTGATGTAGATCAGCGTGGAGTAAAGAGATTAGCTGTGTGCCGATAATCCTCTTGTCAAAGTCCATCCCATCATACCAACACATACCAGCACACGCGGTACCATTGTGTTACTGTCTTCTCTCGTGATGTCTTGTCTTATCAGCCATGTTGCTTCTTGTTGTCGTGTTCAGCCTCATCCTTCACAATTTATGCTGATAAACTTGTGTCGTGGCATCAGACTTAAAGTCAGAATTTACATGCTGGAAAAACACAATAAGTCTGATTTGTCTCGGCAGGTTGTTGTACACTTTGATAGGCTTAAAGATTTCAAAGTTTCAAGCTCATGTTCTCCCACGTGCCTTACAGAAATTCCCAGTTTTCCATATATATATCACCCAATGTTTAATTCTCCCCCCTGGAGGAATGAGAGACACGTGTTTAAATACTAAATGCTTTCTGAATTAAAATAATTCACCTCCGTGTTCTTAGGAGGTATTAATTTTATTATGATAAGAGTGTAGGGTACATGGCGTTAACATTCATTTTCTGTACAAATAATGAGCTTGTTTCATGTGCTAGCACTCACTTTTGGAAAATAAATGTAAGCATGAGAGTGTAATTAAGGACAGAAAAAAGAATAGCATTATGGATTTGAGCCCAGACTCTGAGTTGGAAATCTTCCACCACAGCTGAAAGTTTCCTTCCAAAACACTTTCAATCCACTTTCTTAGTACGTTATCTGATTGTCTTCTGCCAGTGCTTAAAGAAACTATAATATTTCTGTTCTGTAAGTCAGTGATTCTACTGAAGATCAGTCATGAGTGTTGTGGTCAAGTCTAGCCTATTAAAGGCTCTTGGTTCCCTTTCAAGTCAGTATGGCCCTTTTACATCTGGGATTGGTTTACAGTACAATCAGTGACTGCACTGCAGTGTCATGCATGTGAACTGAAACGAAAGCAGTGTGTTTAGTCAAATTTGGGCAAAAATATGACTGTTTGGAACATGAAGGGTATACAGTTCTCTAGCAGAGAAGTGGATTATGCCTTATGTGAGGCTTTGAAACTGTCTCCACCATGAAAGCTGGAATCCACTCTAACCACTATGAATGGATCCCAACCTCCAGCTTCAGTGAAATACAGAAAATTGCAAACTTTTCACAGCATGTCTGTCACTGTCAAATGAGACGTTGTCTAAGATTTATTTCTGGCATTTTGCCTTTATTGGATAATGACAGGGAGAGAGAGACAGGAGGGAGGGAGAGGTAGAGGAACATTCAGCAAATGGCCCAAGAGCCTTCTGCAGTTGACTACAAAGTGAGCACAGGAGGGACCCTATGACACAGTTTTGAGGAGAACATAATTTAATGGACAGTCCTTGAATCCTTGAAGGTATCAAGAATCACGTGTTCTCTTTCTTTCAACTTTATACCACCAATCACAGGTGATGTGATGGTTAAAGATGCTGCTATTTTACTAGATCCATTCTTTTTCCTTTTCTTATTTTACACGCCCAGCTTTTTTGAGACAGGAAACACAGCCAGAAATGAACATTATCCGTCTGGGTCAGAGTGTGTGGTATTGCTAACTTGCTTAAATCCTTTAATGCACGGGTCACATTTCCAACAGTGTCTTAGGTTGCAAGCACATAGTCACTCAAATGCCAGGTAAGTGGTTTACATTCTCAGTGTAGAGATGTATTTCATGTTTATACCGTCTTATCTTGCATGCAAATCACTGGAACTTATCATCGGGTCACACCTACTCAGCTCAAATTAGTCTGCATCGTAATCACAGTAATCATGTTGTGGCACCCATTTCCTTCTCCCAGGCCCTGGCCACAGCAGCTGGAAGACAGCATTTTCCAAGAGAGCGCTTGCTTAGAGATATTCTAACTGCCTATGCTGGAAAATTATCCAGCAAGGTTGAAAGTCTTGAGATTACTATTTGGATGTGCTGTATGTTGACTGCTCAGAGTGTAAATAAGGAGTAAGAACATACAGCCCTGAACTAAACCTGTAACCCAGGTTCTCTTTGTTTCTGTGGCAATAAGTCAAGCAGACACACTTCTGGACCACTGAGTGCAAACGTGTGACAACACTGCACCACTAAAGACAACAATAACAGTGTGTGTTAATATACCACTGACTCAGGCAAATTAAGCTGTCTAATACAAGAGAAAGGCCTAAAACTATATATATATATATATATATATATATATATATATATATATATATATATATATATATATATATATATATATATACATATATACACATTTCCTTGTATATACATATATACGTCTAGATACAAACACAAGCTTATCTCATATTCAGTTAGTTATTATCCAACAAGCCCTCCATGTGATGATCACATCAGCCATTTGTTCCCACAGACATCCTTCCACAACTGCAAACATTTACCTACCAGTGGACAGTATATATGAAATTGCATATATGAGCATTTCCACTTCAAAAGACTAAGAAGAAGACAGCTGTCTGTTGTCAGCAGTTCAAGTTTGGAGCACTTTTCACATTTCTCTTTACTTGCTGTTTACTTTTATTTTCACTAGTGGCTTGTTAAGATCAGATTATTAGATTATTGATCCTAGATCCCAGATTGGCTTAAAATACAGTACATACAATACAGTGTCTGAAAGTTGTGTCCTTGAGAAATACTCCTTAAAGAAATTAGAAGAAAGCTTGTCTAAGAGAGCTGAGGCTGTGTTGATGAATTGACTGCTGTGCAATTCTAACAATTCTCGTACCTTTTCCATTGTATTTCCATGTATGTTTGCACATGTTTCCAGAAATCACTGTACCCATTTCCTATTTCCCCAGAAAAATACCAAGAAATAAGGGGTGCCTCAAAGACCGCTTCATAGTGTTAAACATGAAAGAAATGGGATGAGTTCCTCCTCATCAGCCGGCACAAACCCAGCCCACATTCTACATGTACTTGTAAACGTGGCCAGTAAAGGTGCATTTACTTTAAAAGGTAACTATAGATTGTAAGCTTGCACAAATGACCTATATAGTAATTTTTCTGGGAATAATAATAATAATAATGGTTTAGGATTTTCATCACAATATGTAGCAGTCAAAGCTGAACTTCACAACAAACTATCAAACCAGGTGAACTATCAGCGTGGCACCCACTACCATCTAAACCGGCTGAAATACTGTTCACTCACAAAGGTGAGCGCTCTCCAGTTGGTGATTTGAGAAAATACATCTTTCAGTTAAGGCGTTGCATGTTTTTAAAGGTTGTTGTCAGGTAGAGAGCTGCTGTGGCGTTAAGTGACTGACAGTAAAACAAAAAGTGGCTTAACGCATGTGTGGATATGAAAACCTCTCCGTAGAAACCTGTGTGTTTACTATGATGGTTTACTTAACTCCAGAACTTGTCTTTTAATATTAAACAACGGCAGATGGCTTCTGAAGGCAGGAAAACAAGCCTCGGTATCTCCTGCTAAGCCGAATGTGTGCAGGCACCAAGAAGGAACATCGCAGAGGCAAAGGGGAACACTACAAGTCTGGCACAAATACTGAGAATGAAAGCAGTGCAATATTCATCCTCTAGAGAAAGTCCTCGGTGTTTGCGGTGTGACATTCTCACACTCTGCTGTTTGTGTTCTAAAGCAGTCGACAGAAGAAGGCAAGGTTTCAATCAAGAAACACATGGCTCTGACGGAGGGAACGCAAGAGAAAGCAAGTCAGGCAAAACCACATGTTTTAAATGTTAGTTAACGTTGTTTAGCTGTAATTTGAGGTGTGTTTCATTTCCTGAAGCTGTCACTCTTTCTCCAGTGACCTCACTCTCAGTGTGTGCTTGCATTTGAGGCCCTTTTTCGAACATGAGGCTTAAAGCGGCCCCAGAGACCCCGACACCATGTAATCACACACCCTGTACCCTGAAATTTAATGATCATGTGAGACACAAAGAAAATGTATGTGTGCGTGTGTGTGTGTGTGTGTCGCACTACATGAATGTGTGTGCAGACTAAACACTGACCTACATTGCTGCTTTTTCTGATTAGAGGTTGTTCATAATGAGACCTATTAACATCAGACCTTAAACGCACATGCACACACATGTAGTGCTTCACAAAAACTTCAGATCCAGTCTGCAGACGGCAGAGCGAGAAAATACCTGTTGCTTAAAGAAAGTGTCTGATATCGTCACAGCTGAAAAGGTGAGTGACTTTTTTTACATTCAGCTTTCACTTGAGTTTTTGGCAGTTTTTCTTCTCTCTGGTGTGTTCTGAAACTCTTTCAGTTGTTTTCAAAAATGAAAATCAAGCAAATAGTGTTACATCTTCATGAATATCTGTAGATGCTTTACCTGACTTTTTTTTTGGGGGGCTTTTGTAGGAATGTGCATGCATATCAACATTTATATCCTACAGTGGCGTTTTGTGTTTCCGTTGTGAGCACAACTGGGCAGCAGTGGGTGTGTGACAGTGATGTTCAGTGGAAGCATGAGCTGAAAGTGGTAGAGTGTGTGTCGGGTGTGGAAGAATGTGTTTCCCATGTACTTGTCATGTTCACATACTGTCCACCGATAGGTGTATGGTTTTAGGTGGGCATCTGTTTCATTTTTTATTTATCTCGATTTCCTTTCATCCATCCTTTTCCTCCGTGCTGCTTTCCACGGGTGTGTGCTCTTTGTTTGCATTTTTTATTTTTGATCTCATGCATGCTATTGGCCTAGATTACCAGGCAAAAGTGAACAATGTTAATCTGAAATACATACAACTGCAATGGTGATTCACACATTTTTAACTTAGTCACCTAAAAGAAGAGACAAATATCAGGATTATGGGTCAGTTATGCATTATTAAAGAGGAGAACCTTCTTCTAGAGCTACTAGAGACAGCAGACTTCTAATGGGGGAAGCTCTGACTCTTTCTGCATTCATAGAATTTACTGTCACCCTCTCCACCTGAATAAATAAGCCATTACTGTCCAAGGAAGACCATGCATGTCCAAAACATAAACTAAGAAACTGAATACATGTGGTCACAATGCATCACAGTTTTTTAAGGGTGTTAAAATCCCAGCAGTTGGCATGCAAGTGTCTGGTGTGAACAATAGACTGGAAAACAGAGGACAAGAAGAGGTACCGATTGGATAAAAAGGGCAGTTTGTCAAATTCAGAAAAGAGTCAGCAACAAGTGAGGAGTCAGCATATAACAACAAATCCCAAATCAGGACGAGCAGGTAATCAAAACAAAAAGAGTCATTAGCAATCAGGCAGGCGGGCAAAACTAGGGCTGAATGTCAAGCTGGAAAATGTGTGTGTGCTGATTGGAGGGGCAGGTGTGAAGGCAGGCGATGATCAGGTGACCACTGCATGGTTGGGTGAACAGCAGTGGAGCAGCAAGAGACACGTATTATCAAATTAAATACAGACCTTTGTTATTTTTGTTATTTTTTTGCATGAGAACATTTAACAAAAACAGAAAAACAATCACAACAACACTGAACAAATTAATGTTACTCTGCTCCAGCCACAAGCAGTTGAACCTCAAACCTAACATGCAGGATTAAAAGGTGTGCGGCACGCATTGTGATACTGTAGGATGATTCACCTTTAGGGGCTCACAATTACCAGGAAAAGAATGTAAAATAATGTAAAGAGACAATGGCAACCAACGTTGCACGTGTGATATTAGCTGTCTGGTGTACTCTATGTCACAGCTTCACTGCAACTGCAACATTATTTTTCTCTCACTGTGTCATGTCTACAGCTACATGTATCTGAGCGGAAGAAGAAGAAAAAGCTCCTAAAGGCAGGTGAGGTGCAGATATTTGTCAAGCTTACAGAAGTAACTGGACTATCATGGAAAACCATGAAAAAAAAATCTAACAAGTTAGTCTTTCTGTTGGAAAACTGTGACAAGTCCCAACTTTAATTCAATTCAGTTCAATCCAAATCTTTATTTAACCAGGAAAGAAAAACACATTGAGATTAAAATCTCTTATTTCAAGTGTGTCCTGGGTATGACAAATATTCACAGAAAACAGCCATACAGGTCAAAAGGATAAAAAAATAAGAAAATCTAAAGATCTAAAAATGTCATTAAAATGAATTATTGTTCCACTGTGATACACTGCACGAGACAGAGCAATTGGATGTGCTGCATAATGCCCATTTTTGTTTCCAACCCAAGCCGACGCCTGTGTTGTCTGCCCATAATCAAGCTTATACTGTGTAGTCTGAACCTGGCATTATACTCACTACAAAATTACTCTAAAGATTTGTCTTGACATAGTTCATCTGGCACGCCAGCAGCCTAACCCAAAGCTAAACCTAAACAAAATGGACCGAATCCCATTCTTAAACTTCACTGGTGCAAAGGAGCAAGAACAAGCCAAAATGTCTCACCGCAAAATCTCATCTCAGGTTGCAGCCTTCATAGAGTAACAGAGCACACCCAACAACAGCAGCTGACTCTGGGCCTCTCTCTCTAGAAACAACCTTTTCAGATGTTTTTTTAGCAAACAGATTCAGATCATTAAAACAGACTTAAACACAGTAAGTTCCCCTATTTTGATGTAATAGTAATAACACGCATGTCTAGAAACTTCATCACGTTTTAAGTAATTTGGTTGCTATCAGGAAAAGAAGTTTCCAGCAGTGGCAAGTTAGCAACTTTGAACCAGTGTACCAAACATTAATCCTGGGACACTTTACGGACCCAAACCAGCAAACCAGCACAGATGTGCTTGACAGTGCTTTGTGGCTGATCTGATAACCTCACACATACAAATGCAAAGTGGGCAGCGGCCTTGAAAAACTCAGATGATGCCAACTATCTAGATCTTCTTAATGATGCTAATGTCATTATTTCCATGGAAGATTAATGAGAGCTATTTATGGCTCATTAATCATATTGAGTAGGACTACAGATTAATTTGTTAATCACACATCAAATACAACTGCTGCCCCCCGGGCACTAACTAAATCCCTCTGGGCGTGTGTGTGTGTGTGCATGTGTTACCACTGGAGTTCACCAACAATCTCCACCTACTTCTGTTGTTTCTTTATGTCTTACTTTTATTTATTTAGTTGTTTATTTTGTTGTCTGTCTTCTTGTTATGGCTGACTGATCTCCTGTGTCCTATTAGCCCAAAGCAAAGAGTCACTAGCCCAGAGATCCTTCCACATCTGTTGCGAGCCGCTTTCCCAGAAATAGCGATTTGGTGAACTCGTTGCCTGGCCTTTGTATGCTAAATGAATACTGCCCTCTGTCCTCGGTGCTCCTTCTTGCTCTGGTAGCTCTGCTTTATTTGTCACGAACTATTATTTGTCTGACTGAGCAGCATGCCTGCATTTTTCAGCCCATTTTACATTCAGGCATTTTTATAGTTTCCGACCCAGGAGCAGCAATAAATGTTTTTTTTTGTTTGTTTTTTTTAGTTGTGTACTGTTGGCTGAGCTGTGGGGAAAAATGAATTTGATCTTATATTGCAACAAGTTGTTCAAAGTTGAATGACATGAGCTGGAAGTTGCCTGAAATACTAGTTAAAAGGTTCCTTTACTTAAGTGCATTTCATCCACAGTCTAAATGTTGTGACATTTAGACAGGTGACATATAAAAAAAAATTATGGGTCACTATCTTCAAATTCCAGCTTTACATGTTATTTAACTTGGCCTTGACTTTGTCATTGGCCCACAATTGGTATCACAAAATGATTTTTGTTGAAGTACAACAAATTCACGTTATATTTACAATACAATTACTACAACTTGCTTACACAGTGGCATGGTTCTCCCCATGTCTGCGTGGGTTTCCTCCCACAGTCCAAAGACATGCAGTTACTGCGGTTAGGTTAATTGGCCACTCTAAATTGCCCATAAGTGTGAATGTGAGTGTGAATGGTTGTCTGTCTCTCTGTGTTGGCCCTACGACAGACTGATGACCTGTACAGGGTGTACCCTGCCTCTCGCCCTATGACAGCTGGGATAGGCTCCAGCCCCCCCCCCACAGCCCTGAACATGATAAGTGGAAGAGAATGGATAGATGCTTACATTTACAGCAGATCCTTCGGGTCCTTTGAGTTGCAGGATACTGACTACCTGTCCCGACAAACAGCAGCCATTGAGACCTCTAAACAACTGCTTAGAACACTTGCAATGATAAGCTCACAAAGTAGGAGAGGGCTATAAGAAAACATCAAATCCATCAAGAGGAACAGTGTAGATTCAGAAAAGCACCTCACCAGCTTTTAAGCACCGGAGAGGTCATCCTTTGGTCTTGTGCTGCAGGTAGTGGCAGGGGGAACATTTAACTGGTGAAGGAAGGAATGCATTCAATGTAACACCAGCAAATTCTGTGAATAAATGTTACATGACGTTCAAAAACATGGAGGATGATGAGGATCCCAAATACACCTCAAAATTCAGAGTGGAATACCTCAAAAAGTGAAATATGAAGATTTTGCTATGCCTAGATGGCCTTCTTTTTGAAGGACAATGGGCCCTGTCACGTAGCAAGAACTGAAACAAAAGATGCCGCACAACTCACCAGACCAAAACGGATCTCTCAGTGTTCAGATGACAGGCAACCCTTCTCCACAAACAGACACATCAAAACTGTTGTGGTGCCATGAAGAACATCTGTGTAATATTAACTCATTGGAGTTTTCTGATTTGGGACGTAGACTTTGAAAGATCAGTTCATGAAATGGTTGTTGCTAGTTTTTAATAAGTTACATAGATATGGCTAATACGAGTCCTCCTTTATCTACTAACAGGCCAGAAGAAGTGTTATCATCCATTCTGATCCCTGATAAATACAAAGTAAGCCAGATTACATACATAACCTAATGCAATAAGAACCGTCACCCTGTTAATCTAGCAAGCTGAGCGTTCTAACATGTGGTTTATATTATTCATACCCAACCAAATAGTGAGTGAAAACAAAAATATGCACTGCAAATGAAACTTAAATCCAAAAACTGGAGTCAAACTCACGTCTCCTGGGGGAGGGTCATCAGACTGATTTAACTGTGAAACTCAGTTCCTGAAAAAAATGCATACACATACTAACGCATAGTCGCCTGCAGTCTGTACAGCAATGAAGTAACTTTAAAAAAAAATACAACTGAGCACAACAATATTTATTTTCAACAATGCTCTGCACTGTAAAATACTATGTTTATGCTTTAATACACACTCTGGGCTTAAACACAAACAAAAGCTGGAGTGATCCTTTGACTGTAAAATCTCTTCTCTTATGCTTTTAACAATCCCTCTTCTTCAGATGATGAAAAACAGGAAGCAGGTCTTATTGTTCTTGTAGCACTTTATTATAATCCTATTCTTTTTTTTTGTGTGTGTGTGGGGGGGTTAAACATTAAAACTGGCTAAACTATATAACAATCAATTTTCTGTTGTTTTTGAGGAAATGCTGCTTAAGCTGCAATCATAGGAGCAGTGGTGGAAGATAGATGGGGTGAGGGGCCGTCTGGACTGCAAATCCAGAGAATGACAGAAAGAGACAGAAAGGGATTTCCTATCCTTTTCTAGAGAATCTGAGTGTTCCTAATAACAAGCTTAGACCACCCCCCTTCCACTTTTCCACTATTCCTTTTTGGTGAATATGAGGGCAGATCATCCCACTGCGCTTTAAACACACACTCTGCTCAGATTAAAACGCACACGCACACCAGATGCTGTTGTTGCCTGGGGTAAAGCCGATGTCCCCCCCCCCAAACACACACACACACACACTGTACTGTCGTTATGACTGCATGTCATTGTTTCATACCTGCAGGCTTTTTCTGAGCTTTCGTGGTGGCAGTGACTGAGTACAGTAACACCCTGCACAGGTCTTGAATAAGTGGAGGAACAGGACGAGGAGCTTTTTTTGGGAAACCTGAAATGCACCAATGGACCACAGAATCCGCAGGGAATTTAAGGCAAACGGTGTAAAAACTTTTACACACTTACTGCATGTGAATCGTAAATAGCTTTCATTAATCTTCCAGGTCTCCTGCCACACTAGGATTGTGTGAAGCTGCACTTAGTGTGTTAGTATTTGACTTAGGGCTACACAAGAACAAAGCACATACCAAACTCTTATTTTTAGGATCTGCAATGTATCTGCGGATGATGATTTATGTCTATAACTGTATTTTTTTTGTCCTGGTTTATATTTTTTATCTATTAGTGAGGCTGCTATTTGTCTTCGTTAGGAAGATATAGTTTGCGATGATGGCTAGAACAGAGTTGAAACTGAAATGCTACGTGTACGACATAAACTGTGGATGAATGGACTATATTGTCATTGTTGGACTGTGAGTGGCACAAAATGTTACCAAAGGGCAACATTGCCTCGTAGACCATGTTTTGAGAATCCTAGGTTTAGAGGTGACACAAACCTGCATTTTATTTTCAAGAATCAATTAGCTATAAATTGCTATTTTGCCCTTTAGGAGCCACTTAGCCCACCCAGAGTCATAACAAGATTCAAAAGGTAAAAAAAAAAAAAAAAGGTTAAAAACATTAAAAATAAATTTGAGATTGGTATAAAGCTTTTGGTTTAATAGTTATTGTTCTTTAAAAATGTTTCCTTATTTTGAGATGAAGACTATAAACTCATAGGCCACTTTATCAGGTACACCTCTTCAATTGCATGTTATTGCAAATATCTAATCAGTTAATCACACGACAGCAATTCAATGCATTCAGGCATGTAGACGTGGTCAGGACAAATGGCTGAATTTCAAATTGAGCGTCAGAATGGGGAAAAAAGGAAATTTAAGTGACTTTGAATATGGCATGGTTGTTGGTGAGAGACTGGTCTCAGCATTTCTGAAACTGCTGATCTGATTTTTCTGCACAACATCTCTAAAGTTTACAGAGAAAAGAGAAAATATCCAGTGAGATCTCTGGGTGGGATGGTATGGGGAATATATTTTGAAAGAATATATTTTCTTGGTACCCGTTGGTCGCCCCCCTTAACTGACCCTTACTAACTGAGCATTGCATAAACACAACAGCCTACCTGAGTATTGTTGCTGACTATGTCCATCCTCTTAAGACCACAGTGTACCCCTCTATTGATGGTGTCTTCCAGTTTAATAACTCTCCATGTCTCAAAGCTCAAATCATCTCAGACTGGTTTCTTTAACATGACAGTGTGTTCACTGTGATCAAATGGCCTAACAGAGCAAACAAGGTGTCCCTACTAAACCGGCCAGTGAGTGTAAATGCAACTAGAAGATAAACATTTCTAAACAGACACATTAACGCCATGAGGAGTAGATTTGGAAAAATGAATCATGGATAAATAGCAACAGAAATGTTTTACTCGTGCACATTAAAGTGTAAACTTTGTGCCACAGAAAATTCAAACTCTTTCCAGTTGGCATCATCAGCACGTTTAATGTGAACTTTTGATCTTGAGTCCAGCAAATCACTGCAAGCACACATGAACATGAAACAACCTTTCACCTCTCACGCCTCCATCTGGACGCGCCCTTTGGACACAGACTGCATCGTGCCAGCTTCAAGAGCATTGTGGGCAGAGTGTGCAGTGGTCTCAACAGCTTTCTGCTGTTGGTGATGGGACTCTAGGGTTGTTATTGTGCTGCTGTTTTTAATAACACACATGTTGTGAGGAGGAGGAAGCATTGCTCACCCTAAACTTTGCTGACTGCTTTTGAACTGTGTGGAACTGGGACATTTCTCGGAATTTACTTGCTATCTCAGATTATAACAGCCCCTGCTCGGCGTGAGCCAAAGCTTTGATTATATTATTATTGTGTAAGATTCTGAATACTTTCCACTTTGTTTTCATTTGAGATTAAACCCCTCAGGCTACTTTTCTGACCAAAATGAAACAGATGGTGACTCTGACTACTTTGATATGTCTGTATTTAAAACTTTATTATTTGTATATATAAAAGTATTGGTTCACCTATCCAAGTCATTGAATTCAGGTGTTCCAATCAACACACATTTGTGTAAGAATGGGTTGCTCTCAGGAACACAGGTGCCATCCTATCATGGTACCATGATAGGATGGCACCTGTACAACAAGTCCAGTTGTGAAATTTTGTCACTGCTAAATACTCCACAGTCAGCTGTTAGCTCAATAAGGAGAGATCACCCGAGTCTAGATGCTTGCAGTGGTGAAGATAAAGATGAAAGCTTGGATGGAGCACTGAGTGACTTGCGTAAGGTGGAGATAGGTAGGACTTGGGTTGTACAAAGGGAGAGTGACAGGTAAGCAGTGAGATTTAAAGTATGCAGAGTGCCGGCTGATTGGCCTGAAGAAGGCAGGCAGCAAAATGACTGGAGTAGAGCAATGATCACAATGACAACAGGAAATGGAAGTGATGTGAAGGAGAAACTTGCAGCAGATGAGTGATCACAGATCTTCTTTATTGAACTTACACATTCATTAACTTCATTAGTATTATGACAAATTGGAAATGATTGGGAGTGACAACTCAAATTTCATGTGGCCTTCAGATTTGCACAAGACAAGTGCACAGAGAGCTTCATGGAATGGGTTTCCATGGCTAAACAGCTGCATCCAAGCCTTACATCATCAAGTGCAATGCAAAGTGTCAGATGCAGTGGTGTAAAGCACTGGACTCTAGAGCAGTGGAGACGTGTTCTCTGCATTGTACCAAGTGTAAAGTTTGGGGGAGGGGGGATTATGGTGTGGGGTTGTTTTTCAGGAGTTGGACTCGGCCTCTTAGTTCCAGTGAAAGGAACTCTTAATACTTCAGCATACCAAGACAACTCGGACAATTTCATGCTTCCAACTTTGTGGGAACAGTCTGGGGATGGTCCCTTTCGGTTCCAACATGACTTCACACCAGTGAGGCATGGATGAGTGAGTTTGGTGTGGAAGAACTTGACTGGCCTGCACAGAGTTCTGATCTCAACCCAACAGAACATATTTGAGATGAATTAGAGTGGAGACTGTGAGCCAGGCCTTTACGTCCAACATCAGTGTCTGACCTCACAAATGCACTTCTGGAAGAATGGTCAAAAATTCCCACAAACACACTACTCCACCTTGTGGAAAGCCTTCCCAGAAAAGTTGACACCATTATAGCTGCAAAAGATGGGCTGGCATCATATTAAACCTTATGTCAGTTAAGTTGTCAATTACTTTTGGCAATATAGTGTATATATAAATACAAAGCCTTTATAAAGTAACCTCAGCAACCTCAACAATAATGCAATAATCTCCAGTATGTAAATAAAGGCCACTTGGGCTGGACTCATAGACTCCCATGTTAAAATGCCAAACTAAAGAGCAGAAATAAACAAGTTTACAACTATTAAGAGAAAAAATGATTCGGCCTGTAAAGCTAATTTCCTTTCATAGCAAATATGTTATAACTTACCAATTTAAATGGTATTCACGCTTAAAGTTATGCATTATTAGAGCTATGCCCATTTTGACTGACAGATAGATGCCTAAACAGGCAGCTGTACATAGAAACGTCTGCTAGTCTTCACTTCACTCAAGTCACTGAACTGGACCTCCAGACCATGTTTGTGGTGTTTGAATTTTTGATTGATTTATCTGAGAAATAAAATGGTTTGCTGTGTGGTAACTGACCAGCCAAGAGATCTGTGTTATTTAGCATTTATTAGCAGATATTTGGTTCATAGCAAGTAACATTTCTGTTTTTCAAGCAAATGGGCAGTTTCACACTCTCAGTCTGGAACAAAGTGATGGCTATTCGCATTGTTAGCATTTCTAAAATAAACATTAGAGCCAGAATATTACAAAAAATGAGAATGGAGACTGCAGGCATATGTTTTTCTTTCTTATGGGTATGAAACAAAGGTTTTTGCTACAGACCCCTGTAGTCTGAAACAGAAAGGCACCTCCTGCCAAATATTGCGTCTAATCCTGTTGGTCCATCTGTCAGTTGTGAACCCTGTCCCTCATCTCTGCTCTACTGGTTTTCACTCAAGAGATTGAATCACATTACTACCTATCCTGTACATGGATTTTTTTTTATTTTTATTTTATTTTTTTAAACAGGCAAACCTACTGGAATCCATTAAAACTATAGTCTCCCATTGTCATCACTTATATTCTGCAGTATTCAATTCTGTCTCTGCTATATCAGCTGATTTGTGGAAGTGTGCTAATACAGTGACCAAAAGCTCAGCATTTTATGAAGTTCACTGGAAAAAGAAGAGAAACTACAAATACTGGGAAACCGCCATATCCAGAGAGGAAAGGGTGACAGAAAGTATATGAGATAAGAAATTAGCTTCTTTTATTCAGGCACTTTTTTTCCTTCAAATTTTAACTTCAGTTGTGTTTTAGCAGCTTTTATCTTGTTCATTGTAATTTTCTGTAATCACAGAATAATTAAACAACTAGACCACATCCTGGTAATTCATTAATAGCTAAATGTTTTTCTTTATCTATGCCTACTTCACACTAATGCAAACTAGCAGAAGCTAAAAAGTGAAGCATTAAGGCCAGTGGTGTTCACATTAAAAACTGAGCAAGTGCAAACATTTAGGGAGCTATACTCCAGTAATATAGAATTGCTGCAGTGGCTAGATATTGCAGAAACAGAAATGAATTAAAGATTAAGCAATGCCCCCAATATAAGACAAAAGAAGATAATTTAGACTTTAATGCACAGATTTCTTCATATAGTTTTTGTCTGTAGTCAGATAAGTGTAATACTGTTGAACAAACTTCACAGTACACCTGGAGATGTGCAATAAAGTAATACCATGATTGATAAATACAGTGTGTCTGGGTTTCCTCTGGGTGCTCCAGTTTCCTCCCACAGCCCAAAGACATGATTGTTATGATAAAGAGAGATTGTAAATTAACCAGGAGGGTGGATGTGGCTATGGATGTTTATCTGTTAGCCCTGTGATGGACTTGGAACCTGTCCAGGGTCTATTTGGCTTCTTGCACTGTGTTATCTGGATAGACTCCAGCCCCCACGTGATACTCGGTAATCCTGAAGTAATTGTTCTTTCTGTTCATCCAGCTTCATCCACTTGTTGCATAGTTTCATCAAGCTACATTCCACACATCCATCCACAGATCTGTCTGTTCTTTCAATCTCCTGCGCCACTCTCCCCTCACTCATGAACAACACCCTGAGATACTTAAACTCCTCCACTTGGGGCAGAACTCGTCCCAGGACCAGAGTGGCCACTCCACTCCTTCGCCTTCTCCAAGTTCACAAAACACATGTACACTGGTTGGGCAAATTCCTGTGCAAGCTTGAATATCCACAAGTGGATAAAGAAGTGGACCAGTGTTTCACAACTAGGACGAAAACTACATTATTCCGCCTGGATCTGAGGTTTGCTCTAACAGACAGACTCTCCTCTCCAGTGCCCTGGCATAGACCTTCCTGTGGAGGCCAAGGCGTGTGATCCCCTGAATTCAGAGCACATCCTCTGGTCCCCCTTCTTAAAAAGTGGAGTCACCACCCCAGGCTGCCAATCCAGAGGCACTGTCCCTGACTTCTACATGATTTTTCAGAGACAATCAAGACAGCCCCACAACACCCAGGACCTTGAGAAATTTAGGGAGCAACTCATTCACTCCAGGAGCCCTACTGCCAAGGAGTTGTGACTTTACCCCTGTGATGGGTGAGTCGTTCCCTTTGTCCCCAGACTCTGCTTCTTCTACAGAAGGTGTGTCAGTAGGATTGAGGAGATCATCCAATTATTCCTTCCACTGTTCAGCTACTTTCTTAGTAGTCAGTAGCATTTGATGCCCACTGTATACAGTGTGAGTAGGAAAATGCTTTCCCTTGCTGAGTCATCTGATGGTTTGCCAGATTTGCTTAGAAGCTGACTGAAAGTCTTGCTCCATGGCCTCACTGAGTTTATGGTTCAGCTACTGCCAGAGCCACACTCGGCAGAATGGCAGAGTGCTAGACCTGCACTCTATAGTCTATATACGTGTTTGAGCAATATGGGCTGCACACACACCACTCCACTTATATAGTTACCAGTTACTAATTGTATTCAGTTTAACAGTTTTATGTACATTGTATGTCATATTTGCTAGCACAGTTACTTCTGTTGTGCTTTAAGTGCTGTTCTGTACAGTGGTGAGTTTTATTCAGCTCTTTGAATTGTATTATTTTTTATTTTTAGACGGTTATGTATGAGGTTAGGTTAAGTATAATTTTAAGATAAACCTGCACTGTAAGCCCAAACAGTTTAAAGTGTGTTAAACTGTTTTTTTTAAAAAGTTGCTGGTATGTTCCGTCATGCAGGAATTATTCAAACCTAATAAGCAAATTTTTCTAATCAGCTTCAATGTGCTGACAGCTATAACCAGCTATAGATTGATATTCACTTTGGACAAGCTAGTCTGGTCCGTTATGATTTATTTAGCATAATTTCTCAGTGTTGTGTAACTTTAATTCTCTACATCAAATACACTTAGTTTTGTAATATGTTTTATGTATCTGAAGGTGACTCTGATTGGTGCTTGTTTATCTACCCTTAATATGAAAATTGATCAGTTAAAGTTATTAGTTGTGGACAAATTAAAACACATTCTGGTAGCTTTCATTTTTATCTTAAGATGGCAAGCTGTTTAATTTGCATAGATGTTTAAGTAAATATGTTTGAGTTTTGTAGAGGTTTGATAACACTTTGATGCAATGGCACTGTTTAATGTGCATTAAATTTATGTAAGGGGTGGTATTTGCAAAATGAAGGCATTTTTGCCATCTTGGTGTTTGAAACCAGATGTGACAAGTGAGAGGTAGATTGCGCACTCATGGGCTAAAAGTTTACTGTGGATAATCCTCCTTTCTGACACTTAGAATAACTAGAATTTACATAAAAATTGACAATGTTTTATTCAACAAGACCCAAAATCTGACTGAGCCCATAAATTCATGAAGAATGTGTTTACAGAGGTCAGGGCAACGGGCAGCTTCCATAGGAATTAAGAGGAAGAGGTAGAAAACTGCAGCCAGGTAATACACCAGCATTGATCTCAAAGAGACAATTGTTGCTGCACAGTGTGAAAGGTTATCCAAATAATATGAAATCTATTATTCTGTAGTGCAAAAGATTATTCACTAGTGGAAAACACTTGCCAATCTTCCCAGGAATAGACATCCCAGCAAATTCGCCCAAAGGTCAGACATGTTAAATGTTAAAGTTTATGGCAGTACAATTAGAAAAAGATTAAACAAGCATGGCTTGTTTGGAAGGGTTGCCAGGAGAAAGCCTTTTCTCTCTAAAAAGATCATGGCAGCACAAGCTACGTTTGCAAAACTGATTCTAAACAAGCCAGACCTAAGAGAGCTGTGCATAAATAAATGCCTTCAAACCACAAAGAGCGTGTGCCAAACCTAACATAATGGGAGTCAAACAAGCAAGCATTGCATTTTCAGTGGCATAAGCTAAGGTTGACCATAGTTTGCAATTAAGTAAAAAAAAAAAATACAGAAGAAAGCTGCTGGTATAGCAGGCGAAATGCAATTAAAAACTCTAATACTTATTGTTTTAGTTGCTCTAATATTAACTTAAAATTTTAAATTACAGAGTTTTTTATTTTGTAAAAGTATGATCTGTCCTTGTGGTTTCAAACGTTGATGGCCTAACTCCTAAAATTTGTGTTTGTACTAATTAACCTGTAGAATTAGGAGTAAGAGGTAATTGGTTTGCTTTTGTCATCAGATAGCACAGTCTGATGAACCAGCCCTCAATGACATTCCATTTGGACTCCTCTTTATCAGTAACAATTCATTTGATTCCACATTCTCCTGCTCAGAGAGGACTGTGGCTGATGCATTTGATGCATTTCTTTCTGTGCAGATTTATGCACGGCATCTTAGTTACCCAAAAGACTTTGCCAAGATGTTTGACTTAGTCCAGAAAGTTGCTAGGAGTCTGGAAGATGAAAAGTTGAAGCCCATAGTGTTGAATCTAGAAATGACCTCTTGGGAGCTGAGTGGGTCAAAAAAGTTTACAAAGTTTAATAATAATAATAATAATAATAATGATAATGATAATAATAATAGAATAATACTGATTTAATTATTGTATAACTTTATAACAGTTATTATTAGCTAACTTAGCTATACTTTGCCTTTGATGACTTAAGGTTATGGATTAACCCCAGTTCTCTGAGTAGCATAAGTGAGACTCATGCTAATCAGATCTACTTTCTTTCATTTCAACATTTAAGACTATGAAAATATATTTACAGAAAAAATACAATTTTTTGATGTAGGATATATATATATATATATATATATATATATATATATATATATATATATATATATATATATATATATATATATTTCTCATATTTGCCCTTGTTTTTACCATATGTTTGTTTCATCTGTTTTATCCATTCACTTTTGATTAAATTTTTTTTAAATGAACAAACTTTTTACTCTTTGTGAGTTTTTTTCATTTTGAATCCAGTGAGATTACTTACATGTCCACGCTTCCATCATGAATCAGCAGCAGCAGCTAACAGGAGAGTAAATGTCCGGTCGTGACGGCTTCTCAAAGTGACGTTACCAGTGAGAAATGCTTTGGACCGAGGAATTCTTCTACTGTGTGGGGTCACACTGACTTCCTCCCATTGAAACAGTAGCAGCATGCAACACGCACACACACAACACACACACACACACACACACACACACACACACACACACACACACACACACACACACACACACACACACAGAGCGCTGTGAGACCCTGTGACCTCTATCTTCCTATTGAGTTGATGGAAACTTCTGAATAGTGCAGCTGGACAACAGCCACTTCAAATTCACTGTATAAATTCAGCTTGGTGCAGCCTCACCTGTGATCTGGGCATCACGGATGATACTGTGACAGTGAACTGAAACTTAAATGAAATGTTAGTTGAAAAAGAAAATAGGTTGTAGATTTAATTGAATTTTTAAAAGGTCTATATTTTCCCCAATTACAAGCTATTGGTTCATTCAGATGTTCCCTAGAGGAGCAAACTGAAATGTTTTAAGAATTCCTCTGAAGTTTCCTCTATTGCCACTGTCAAGGCTTCAAGACTAACGATACTAAGAACATAAAAAAGCAAAGCTAATGACATTTTCACAAATTGAAATTACATAAAAAATAATGGCAAAGACAAAACATACATTCGTATATGGTATATTTTAACATACATAAACCAGAGTTGTAATAAAATAAGATCAATAAAAACTAAATACAGTAAAGTAGTTGTAGACAAATGAGGTTAAAAATAGAAACCAGTTAACATCAATCTAAAAGTAACTGAATAAAATGAAGCAATACTGGATAAAATAAACTGAAACACCTACAAAGCCAGTTCAATTAAAAATAAACAATTTTACAACTTAGATACAACAAAGTGGTAAATGCAAAAAGTTAGTAATGTCTATGAAGAATTGGTTCTAAGATTTAACACTTGCAGATGTTTTCAGGGTGAAGCCATTGTAAATTTTAAGACTTGGTAATATATCCTGTAACACCATTCTTACAATGTTTTTGTACATTTTTAATATCACATGTACGTTTGCTACATAGCAATCAGTATGTTGTTAATTTTGTTCATTATGTTTTTATTCGAGGTTGAACTGAGTGTCTTCAAACATACTTTCAATACACAACAAATTAGAGGAGTACTTCAAAGAAGTGAAGGGTTGTTGCCATAGAAACCACCAGAGGAAGGACTGGGGAGGCCTGATTAAGGACCGGCTAGATCAGATTAAATATTGTTTTTACTATCTCACTTGGTGGGCGTACACACACACACACACGCACGCACACACACACGCACACGCACGCACACACACACACACACACACACACACACACACACACCACTATGTAGAACTGGTTTTCCAGATGTGAGCAGGGAGGAAATCCTTTTATGGAAATGAATGTTGATTGAGCCTCAGTTCCCTTAATGGAAATCTAAAGTCAAGTGTAGTCCAGATAGTCAGCCAGCTGACTGGCGTGTTACAGTAAATGTCGTAGCATTTTACTCAGTCTACAAACTATTCAGGTCTGTGTTAGCTCTGTGACTAATTTCCTTTTGTACACAGTGCAACGATAACGTGACCTCACTTCAAAGATCAAAGTGTAATTAGAAGAAGATAAGATTTCAGCTGAGATTTCTTGGTGTTTCTATCAGTTAGCAGAGGAAGTTTGTCTGTTCATTTATTCAACAGATTGATAAATGATAGTGTTTTTCAAAAAAAAAAAACTTAACCAGGAAACCACAGACAGACCCAGTTATATCTTTAACTGCTGGTCTTACAAAGAGTTTCCTTTTCCTCCAGGTCTCCAGGCTGGATGTTCTCAACAAGACATATGATGATTTACAGGAGAACCATGAAACTACTGAGCAATAATCAATTAGCACATGGGATATCTTGTATTCTTAGGGCATCATAAAAGATGCTGGACAATAGTGCTTCTAGTTTGAACCTCCCATGTTAAACTATATAAGTTTTAAATAATGTTAAATATAGTGCTAAAAAATGTAAATAAAGTTTAGTCTGGATGCCTTCTTGGTGAGATGTTTTGGGCATGTTCACCTGGGAGAAATTGTTCTCTGGCTACAGACAATATGTAAAAACAAAACAGAATTTAATTTAATTTTGAAAACCTTTCAAAGGAAGATGTGAGCAATCAAATACATTTAAATTACAGCAAAGGTAACAATAACCTTGGAAATATGTGGCTGCTCTGGCTCTGGAGGCAACAGCTTTTTTTTTTCCAAACCTTTCTCGCAACAAGGTCTTTAAACCTGCATGCAACACAAACCTGCTCAAACTTGATTGGTCAAGCTCAAAGTGTAAAATGCCTTAGCCTAAGGAGTCTGTGTATGTGCATGCAGTTGCGGTCAGAAGTTTACATATACTCATCATGGGCACAAATATCATGGTAATTTGGTAAATGTAATGATCTCTTTTAACTGCATTGTTTCCAGGGTGGAATGATTACAGAGCATACATCTTTATTGAGTTTAAACAACAAGAATCGGGTGCACAAGTTAGGATTTATTTAGGATTTTCTCTCATCCACACATCCTATAAATAGAGGCTCAAATATACACATACAAGCACACTAATATTTGTTTAAATGTCCTTGAGCAAGTTGCACCTTGACCAAACTGCGTATTTGAACACTCTTCTTGGCAAAAATTGCAGAGTTCATTCAAATTGGCTGGTTTCTGGCACAGACCTCGCTTTAAATATATTCCACAAATTTTCAATAAGGTCGAGGTCGGGACTTTGGGAAGGTTATTCCAAAAGCTGTTAGCCTGCTTTATCCATCCCAGAACCACTCTGATGTCTATTTAGAGAAACTACCAGCTGTAGTCAATCATGATCACTAATGAGAAGTTAATAGAGCTCGATAAATTAAAGGACATTGCAGCACCGTCAGCACCACTTATTAAAAGACATAAATGAGTGTATGTATATATTATGAGCCTGTATCTATACTTTTGACCCTGTGTGGATTAGAGAAAATTCAAACCCAATTCAAACTTGTTTTTTAAAGTCATTAAAGATGTATGCTGTACAATCATTCCACCCTGGAAAACGAACAGTTCAAAGAAATCATTAAACACCCAAAATTCCCCTGACAGTCATGCTTATGATGAGTGTATGTAAGCTTTTAACCTGAACTATTTCTGTGATATTTTGAAATACTTTACTCTGAATCACAAGGTCCATCCAACAGTAGGCACGACACCTGCCTATAATTTAGCAAAAAAAGGTGGTTAGTTACAGCCAGAGGAAGAGCTCTAAACTTAAAACACTGCCTAGTTGCGTGTAATGTTCTAGTCTTTGTTATCACCCTCTTCTGCTCTGTGTGCTTCTGTTGATTCATGCGCATCAAACACTTCACTAAATATTTTCTGCTTTTTGCAAAAGAGACATACAATTTTCTTTCTTTCTGTCTTTTTTTTTCTTTTTTTTCCCTGAACCCCTTTTTTCCCTCCAATTGTCTTTGACATGGATTTTCGTCCTGGTGGCATATTGAGCCTGTGTGTGTTCTTGCATAGCTTGGTGTGTTTGGCGGGAGGCAACAAGGGCAGTAAGAGCAAGAGTGTGGTTTTATGATGAAATTCAGTGGCAATTTGAAGTCTCCAATCATTGAACCATGTGAGAAAAAGAGGCAAAGGGGAAAGCGAGAGAGGTAGAAAGACAGAAATAGGTGGGAAGAGACAGAGAGAAGGAAGGAGGGTTAGAGAAAACAGGAAAGAGGTGAAGGGAGCCCAAGTAAAGAAAGGGAAAAGGTGGAGAGAGAAAGACAATTAATGGCTTCATCACACATTTAACTGAGAGACAACATGAAAGCACCGCCTCAGTCTGTTTATTATACAAAAACAGCATGGGTGTCTGTTTGTGTCTTTGATTGCACAGTTGCATCTCTTGCAGTTTTTTTTGTTGTGCGTGTGTTTGTGTCTGTCAGTCTGTGTAATTACTCTCATTCCTTTCCACACACCATAGCTGCAGGTTTTGCCAAGTTGACATTCAAGTGCTCGTGATAAACAACTCAGTCAGATTTGTTTGGCTTGCTCGGTGCTCTGTGTGCTTCTAGGGAGGGCATTTGAATCGCATTCAGCGGGGGGGGGGGCAGCAATATAGAAGAAAAAAATCAAGAAAAGGCATGAAGGAGGCAGTCATAGAATCTGGGCACTAGTTAGCACCGTTTGGCAAGGAGTGATGAGAGGTTGCATCATCAGAGAGAGAGAGAGAGAGAGAGAGAGAGAGAGAGAGAGAGAGAGAGAGAGAGAGAGAGAGAGCGATCACCTACTGGAAACATCAAAACATTTTAACCTTGATGCTCTCTGTATCACAGCTGGATGTCAAAGAAAATCACACAGTCTGGTGACCTTGAAAGCAGAATAATTTGCATTTTTACTTTTTAACACGTTTAGCAGAGGTTTAGATCCAGGCGGACATACTGTAATCCCAACAGTGCAGCATTGCTCCTGTGGCAATGCAATATTGCTGTGCCTGTGGCAAAATGATTAAAAAGAATAAATAAATAAGAATGCCAGTGAAGCAAAGGAGGGAACACACAAAAGCTTCATGAATATATAAGAATGCTAAGTATTTATTATGATGCAAATATACTGTGGATGTTAAATAATAAACTAGCAAAGGCAACAAAAATATACCTTATTCATGTATAATGTTTTCTCTTTAAATGGTATGAGACATGTAGAATTTCTCTAAACATGCTTCATTTTCAAACCAAAATGCAGGAGGAATACAAAAAGGAAGCGTGCGGAGCATGTTTATTTCTCCCTTTCTGCCTCAGGCAGTTTAAACTGAACACATTTTCTTTTGCACTGTGAGTTCATTTGAATTCAGTCATTTGAAAAGATAAAGTCTTTCTCTGTCACTTTTTTTCTTTTCTCTTTTTAAAGCTGGAGCTCATTCTTTTCACCTTGTTTGCTGAGCGCTACCCAAAATTCAAACAAGGGAGAATAAAACACACGCCAGTTTCACGGTTCTGCATTTTAATACTCTATGCGGCAATGTGAGTTGGTTTTCTATTGCCTCATTTCAGAAGTTGAGCATCACTCCATTTGCCTGTAAACAAAGTATCGAGATGTGCTGCTCACTGGTGCAGTTGTAAGATGCAGCAGGTTCCGAGAGAAGGATTTTCAAATAGCTTTGATTAAAATAATACACAGGCAAATTATGGGTAAGAAAATGCAACTGTGGTGTAGGTGACTGCCATCTCACACTGTTGTTATGAATGGTGGTTTCAAAAGCTATGCCTACACTTCCAGTAAACTCTGCTTTTCTGTCACCATGAGACAGAAAAGCAGAGAGCTGAGACAACGAGACAATGTTTTCATATGAAAAAGAAAAAAAAAAAACTCTAGCTATTCATGCGAAGGTTGTGTCTCTGTCTGCTTGTTCGCAGACCATACAGCAAGAAGATGTAGAAAATATTATTTCAGGAAAATGTTAAATTGTTTTAATTAAAAAAAAAAAAAAAGCAATACCTGACCTTATTTGTTATTCAAAGTGAGGCTGTGTCTCACCAGGTAGCGTGGGAGGTCCACTAATCAGAAGGTTGGACCCAGTTCTTCCAGTCTGCTTGTCATGCCTCATCTGTCTACATGTTAGACAAAAAGAGTGGCCTTTTATACGTAGAATAAATGTGTAAATGTGTGAATGCAGCTCGAAACAAGGTACGGATATAAATGCCAAATCTATTTACCTGCTACTTTTACAGACATATACTGCAGCGCAAGTACATGAAAATGTTGGATTGTTTGTTTTCTTGGTTTGTACTAGAAGAACTTTTCCCTCTTTTTGATTTTCCGGTGCTAAACCCAGCAGATTCATACTTGTGTCATTTTATGTCAACATGCCATCTTGGAAATGTGTAAAAATAGCGCTCAGCTTCTTCACATTTTCAACTTTGTGCATTATTTTACAGTGTCCTGCCCTGAATTCCCACAGCCTGTGCCATGTCGGGTGATGCAGTTGTTTGCATTTATACTTGCTTGCAGATTAGTTTGCATTGTTCTGCATTACTCGTGAAACTGAGCCGATCGTGCTGGACTTGGTGCTGAATAAATACTTAATAAAAGGTATTTTTACTAAAATGCAGGAAAGACAGAAAATGTCAGAACCCAGATTGTTGGAGCCATGAAAACTGTAAAACATGCACGGATAAGAAGCTGCTATTGCATTAGCATTGTGAGAAAGCTAGATACAAATACAGTCTGATAGACTTTGTTTCACAGAAGCATTGTCCTTGTGCTAATCAGTACACTGTGTTTACACAGCACATCACTACAAAGTGGACCTATTATGCACTCACCGGCCACTTTGTCATGCACATCTTGCTAATACAGGGTTGGACCCACTTTTACTTTCAGAACTGCCTTAATTCTTATGAATTTTGGTCCATATTGACATGATAGCATCACACAGCTGCTGCAGATTTGTCAGTCTTATATCCATGACGCAAATTTCCTGTTCCACCACATCTCAAAGGTGCTCCCTTGGACTGAATTTGGTGACTGAAGGGCATTTGAATGCGGTGAATTTATTGTCATGTCAACAGTTTGAGATGATTTAATCCTTGTGACATGGCATGCAATCTTGCTGGAAGCATCAGAAGATGGGTATGCTTTGGTCATAAAGGGATGGGCATGGTCAGCAACAATACTCAGGCAGGCTATGGAGTTTAAACAATGCTCAGTTTGTACTAACGAGCTCAAAGTGTGCCAAGAAACAATCCCTCACACCATTACACCACCAGCAGCAGCCTGGACCATTGATACAAGGCAGTATGGATCTATTCTCTCATGTTGGTTACACGGAAGTTTGTTGCAGCAGAAATCGAAACTCATCAGCTAAATGTTTTGTGTGAATTATAGCCTCACTTTCCTCGCTTAGCTGACACAAGTGACACACGCTGTGGTCTTCTGCTATTGTAGCCCAAGAAGAAAAACTATTCAAAACAAAGCAAAATACACTCCAATATCACTCCCCTTATTCTGGTTCAGTTTACACATTGATTCAGTGTCTTGTGTTCAGAGACGCTTTTCTGCACATTTTAGTTATTTGAGCTACTGTTGCCTTCCCATTAGAAGCAGTTTGGCCATTTTCCTCTGACCGCTGAGATCAATAAGTCATTTTCACCCAGAGAACTGCTGCCAACTGGATATTTTTGCTTTTTAGGACCATTCTCTGTAAACCCTAGAAAGGGGTGTGTGGGAAAATCCCAGTAATCAGCAGTTTCTGAATTACTCAGACCAGACCCTCTGACACCAACAACCATGCTACATTCAACGTCCCTTAAATCGCTTTTCTTCCTCATTCTGATCCTCAGTTTGAACTTCAGCATTTTGTCTTGACCATGTCTACATGCCTAAATGCATTAAGCCGTTGCCATATGATTGATTAGATATATGTGTTAATGAGAAGTTGAATAGATGTAGCTAATAAAGTGCTAGGTGAGTGTAGTGGCAGCCTGCATCACTGCTTTTCTTGGAAGATGCATGGCTGGCTTTGGTGTATGGTATGCAGATTTAACATATTACATTTCAAGCTTTACATGACGTGCAACATAGCTGGATTTTTCTTTTGCTTCTGTGCTGCTTGTTTACTTGTTTTCTTGTTTTTGTTGTTCTATAATTACTGTTGTGCCCATAAGTAAAATGTATTATACATTTATTTACATTTTATTATTATTATTATTATTATTATAGTCAGGAAAAGGCCTAGACTTTCTCCAAATTACATGGCATGCAAAAACATGTGAAAAGAGAACAAAATGTGGGTAGTACTTTCTATTACAGCTCAGGAATAATGTTGTAATATTAGGGTAATAAGGTGGAAACTTAAAGGTAATATGGCAATAGCAAGTCATTATAACTTAATGACCTACGCAATATCTGAGTAATTATCAATTATCAGCCGTGGTTATAGCTGAGTAATATTATGTAATTAAGTGCAGTAACACCAGGCCAGAAACTTGAGGTTTTGTGATAGGGAAGTGGAACAACTAGCATCATTTACATTTATGCTTGCTAAATGTAACCATAAACCAAACACAGGTGTTATGGCTATTTTGCATTACATCACAGGGAAGTAAGCAATTTATATATAGCTATAGAGCTATGTATAGCTATAGAGGCTGAAAATCAAAGATTTGAAAAGATTTCTGTTCTATATTTTAAGTTGTTGAAAAACAAAAAGCGGAGAGCATTTGATAATTTCCTCCAGATAACAGAACAGAGCCCCACTCTCCCAGTGACTTTCTCATCCTGTTTCTCTGCAGACATGTTCTAATGTAAGTGTCAGTTTCTGTGTTTCTAGGAGTATCTTTCCATGCTTGCATCTGTCTGCCTACATGTGATTTGGTACAAGTGTGTCCGTCTGGTTCTACCACTGTCTATGTTTGTGTATGCTCTATATGTGAGCCTATTCAGTCCTGCTGTTTTCTGCAATTTGATGTGAATGAGGAGTGACTGTGTTAAAAGCATTAACATTTTCAAACCCCGAATCACTAATCAGGATGTTGTTGGGGAGGAGAGGCATTCGGCAGAATACTGCATTATTTAGCATCCACTAGTTAGAATCCTCAAAGAAACTCACTCAAAAAGATGCCACACACACACACACACACACACACACACACACACACACACACACACACACACACACGCACACACACACACACACACACACACAGACACACACACTTGTAAATGTGTTTTTTTTCACACTTTTTGATATATGAAATACTGAAATGAGAGCTAGGCAGAGCACATTAAACCACACAATCACAAAATCTCTCAATAATGAGGAAGAAACACATACGCACACAGATTTCTTTTCACAATGTGCAAATGAATACACACATTTTCACTCACTCAGATCTGAGATATACACGCAGAGACAACCTCAGACATCTCGTCATTGATTCAACCTCTGATAGGTTTCGGCCACGGAGCGGAGGGGGTGATGAAAGACAGGAGCAATAAGAGACAGACAGGTGGGAGAGACAAGCAGAGATGGGGGAGTAAAACAAGATGAGGCAGCAGGGAGGAAAGTCTGTTTGGGAGAAATTTGTAGGTCGTTATCTCTGGATTTTAATGGGGGTGTCGCATATAAATTCTTTGTGCGCGCATCTGTGTGCGTGTAAGAAAGTGTTTCCTCTATCCTTCAGAACCTCCTTACTCTTTTCACCTCCATTTCTTCCTTCTTTACCTCCAGATTTTCTCTCTAGTGTTCAACACTAGAGACTTTGTGTCTTTCAATCCACGAGAACAAAAGGCAAGCAGTATTTTCTGTAAGCACGAGGAAACTGAACTACTAAATACAAGTTCTAAATAGGAGGTCAGTTGCATGAAAGTCTTTGTAGGGTTTGTCATTTTTCTGCTTTTAAATGACTCAAAAAGACAATCTGGTTTTTACATTTAATCCCTTTTGATAACATAAAAATTACATGGTCATTCAACAAAAATAATACAGTGGTTTGAGGCCTCTGAATTGCTGCCATGCTTCCAGTTTTCATATTTTGGCAGCTGAAGCACGGCTGAATCCTTTTGCATCAGTATTTTGTTAGCAACACAGTATCACTATTTTGACTATTGGTCCAAAATCCAGACAGAAAAGTTGCTCATATTTATCATTCTTTTCTCTGAAACACAGTGAGCAAGTCAGGAATTCTGGCATCTCGGTTTCGATAACCACTTCAACAAGCTTACCAGAATAGCTTTCTATCACTTAAAATATATCTAAGGTTAGAAAATTCCTGTCTCAAACTGACTCTAAGAAATTGGCCCATGCTTTCATATCAGTCAGGCTCGATGCATGTCTGACTTGCTCACTGTTTACAACTCGGTCAGACCTCTCAGGTCATCAGGTGAAGATCTTTTAACTGTTCCTAGAATTAGATCTAAGTGTGCTGAGGATGCTTTCAGTAATTGTGGTTCTGTTCTTTGGAAGAAGCTTCCTGCTGACCTGCTGATCAAAACTGTGCATATATTCAAAAACAGACTCAAAAGCTTTTTATTCACCCAAGCCTACACTTGATATATGCTGTTGATTTGCTTTGTTTTGTTTTATTTTGCCCAATTGTAAACCGACACAGTTTTTTTAAAATGTTTTTATTCTTTATATTAATCATATTGAGTTTAAAACCAGTAAAGGATTTTGAGTTTTTGTAGTTTATGGTGTCTCTTGTTTAGGTGTAAGTTCAGTGTTTTTCTCTTTTTATTTTATCGTGTCTAGTTTCTATATTGATAACTGTTTTTTTGTTTGTTTGTTTTATTTCCGTTATATTTTGTATAGGGTTCTTTATTTCTCTGTGTATTTAGTATTAGGATTCGTAGCCTTTAGTTCTTTTTACTTTGTGTTCTGTTTTCTGGTGGTTTTACTGGATTCTTGTGTGCAATTCTGCCTCCCTTTCGGTCATCTTGAGTCCTGTTGTAAGGTCTCCATCTCTGTGTTTAATCTGTGACTTCCTGTTTTATTTTGGTAGTCTTTTGTCTCTTGTGCCTTACAATTACTTTTCCTTCCCCTGACTTGTTATCCTTGATTGGTTTCAGCTGTTTCTGTTACCCAGGTGTTTCCTTTTCCCTTGATTGTTCTCAGTGCGTCTGTGCGCAAATACAGCTTCAGTTTCTTTTTGCCTTTTCTCAGATTGCCTGTTTGTTTTCCCCGGTTCGCTCTGATTGTGTGTTCTTGTTAAGGTTTTTGGACTTTTTCCTTTGAGGTCTTCTTTCGCTTGCTTGCCTCTCAGTTTGCATTTTGATCTTTTTAATCAAACCTCGACAGAAGGTCCATTTTCATTCATATGTTAAAATTGGTTTGATTTTCATTTATCTGCTAAATGTTGGGCCATGTATACATCAGTGACATAATTTGATTCAGTATGGAGATAAAGTTGCTGACTAGCTTTAATTTATACTGTCAGTCAGCTAATACAGTGCATCTGTTATTAGTGACTGATTAGAGAAAAATTGCTTTATTTTATTGCTTTTTTTTTCTACTGATGTATGCAGACTTAAATAAGTGTAATTAATAATGTCAGTCATGGGCATGGGTTTCACTTCAGCATTGGGAGGGGGGTACATAAAGTGGGCTTCTGGAGGGATTACATCCTAGAAATTTTTGAGCTGCAGGTTCAGTTTCTTCTGTTCTTGTGGAAAAAAATATTCTTAGTTTTTCACTTTTAAAAATATCCATGCCTTGATAACACAGTTATTGGCTTTGTTTGCTCTTCTTCTTTTGTGTGTGTTTTGCCTTGGTACACACACAATAGTTCTTTGTTTTTTTAGGGTGGGGGGTGGGGGGCAGTTGACCTGTATCCTAATCTTAGTTTGCACACAGCAACAATTCTAAACTCAGGAAATAGTGGTTCACAACACACTTGGATTTAAGACTCTATGAGAAAATGTTTGAATAGCTACAGACTTCCTGCCCCTTTTTCCTTCTGCCTCCTCAGTGAGAAGATCACAAAATGAGTGTGTGTGTGTGTGTGTGTGTGTGTGTGTGTGTGTGTGTGTGTGTGTGTGTGTGTGTGTGTGTGTGTGTTCATATGGGAGACAATTACGTTTACCACAAAAGATTGATTATATGAACCTGTCATTCATATTTCCTCACTGAGTTAATTCATAAATCTTGTCTTTATTAGGGGTTAGGGCTATACATAAAAATGCAAAATCTACACCTACAATGTCAGGTGGATGCTTTACATTTCAGGCTATTTTTTTTTTAATCTTCTATTTAAATGCAATAGTAATATAACAGAGGGAATGTCAAATAAAAACTGTGGAGATCAAAATAATGCAAGAACATTAAATTACATGTTGCTAACATACAAATATAAATACTTACAGTATTTGCTTTATATTGTTCTTTTGGCTCCTCATCCACCTTTTTTATTACCTCCCACCCCATTCTTTGTCTTTGAGTCACCCTGGGGCAGAATTTCACATTACTATGTATCAGACACAGGAGCTTTGGATGAATACACCTCATACCTCTGCAGAAACATATTTATTATTACACACATATACACAAAAAGCATACAACAATCAGTCATGCCTGATAATAGATCCTTGTTCTCATCTGAACACATGCAGAAAACACAGAATAATACACATACAGTAATGCGCACAGAGATCGTTTTTGGATCCTGGAATACACATACACACACAAACACGGACAAATGGACACACTGAAACAAAGAGCTCATCCAGAGCAGAGTAATGTTGACAGCGACCCTGCTATTTTTAAAGGGCACACTTCACAAGATATCATCTCCTCATCATTTGTCCTCGGGGATCTTGTCTATTTACACAACAGACACACACACACACACACACACACACACACACACACACACACACACACACACACACACACAATGTTAGACACATATATAGTCACACAAAAAATTCTCACACACACACACGCACACAGGAGGGGTTAACGTCCTAACGTATATCTCTCTGGATCGGTGTGTCGAAACAATTCAAGCTGGTTAAAACAGAAATGACTTTTTCTCTTTTCTTTTCTTTTTTTTTTTTTAAACTGAGGTCATGGGAGATTGTTTGCCCCACTTCTTTCTCGCAACATTTTCAGATTACAAAAGCTCTGGATATATTAGAAATTATACATTAGAATCTTACATGTTATTCAGAATAACATGAAAGATACAAAAGAGGATTCACATTGCATCAAATCAGCTGCCACCATAAAGGCTGGATTTTTTTTTTTCCTAGATCTTAATGCAGTAAATAAGATGACCGCCCGGAGGGTGCCATCAAATGCATGTAGTTTATTAAATATCTAATAAATCAATCTGTTTTTCTTTCCGAGTGCGAAGCAGAACAAATAATATACTGCGTCTTTAACGGGAGACTAGACACTAGTACAAGTGCTAAGCAGAAGAGAGAGGCCAGTTTCATGAGGGGAAGTTAGATATCTCTCCTTTTTTTAGATACAGACACAATCACTAAATCATAGATCTGCAACTCAGTCTGACCTGTTTTAAAACTGTCTGTAGTGATGAAGCAGGATGCCCACAGTCTGCCTGAGGCAGCCAAGCAGAAGAGGGTAACTTTTCTCTTTGGCTCTGATTTGGGTTTTGATAGCCAGTAAATAATGTTTATTGCCACAAATCTTTTCCACTTGTGGACAACATATTGTACCCACGAGTGGAGGATATCTTGTGGATCTGCATACAAGACAAAAACTTTACCGGAAGCTACATTATGTCTTTGTTTTACAGATGATAGCCTTTGTTTCTGTGAACTTTGATCTTCTTGGGCCTATGTATAATTTTAGCACTCCTTTTATGAATGTTTTTCAGAACGGCATTTAACTTGCAGACTGTTAGAAGGTCATTGGTTCAAACCCCCTGGTCGGGTGGTGAGTGTGTGTGGAGTTTATTTTCTCCCTCTGCTTGCGTGGGTTTCCACTGACTGCTCTGGTTTCTCCTCACAGTCCAAAGACATGATGGTTAGGTAAATTAGTCACAGGAGTGTGACTGTCTGCCTTTCTGTGTTAGGCCTGTGATGGACTAGCAGTCTGTCTTGGGTGGACTCTGCCTCTTGCTCTGTGACAGCTGGGCCCCCACGAGACCCTAAGTTGGATAAGCTGTTAAGAAAATTGATGAATGGGTGGATGGAGGGTTACTTATGAGGGATTATCTGTGACTTTTGTAACAAGTCCTCTAAATTAAATGACACAGTATGTTGATAGCCCATAGAACAATACAGATGTTCTTTCTAATCTGCTGTATTTTCAAGACAGCATTGTTCTTCCACTACAAATATAACACTACAAAAATAAGTCGGTTTTATGACACGACATGCCTGAATTCATTTTCCACTGCTTATCTGGATCTGGGTTGTGGGGGCAGTAGTCTAAGCAGAGATGCCCAGACCTCCTTCCCCTTGGCCACTTCCTCCAGCTCTTCTGGAGTGACCAAGGTCTCCCAAACCAGCCAAGAGATGTAATCACCCCATCTGTCCTGGGTCTGTCATGGGGGCCCTTCCCAGTTGGAAACTCCTTACCTAGGAGCAGTCCAGGAGGAAATCTAGTCAGATGCCCAAACCACATCATCTGGCCTCTTTTGATGTGAAGGAACAGCCACGTTACTCTGAGGCCCTCCTGAAGCTCCTCACCCAATCTCTAAGAGAGAGTCCAGACATTCTAAAGAGGAATCTCATTACTGCTGCTTGTATCCATGATCTCATTCTTTTGGTGACTACCCACACCTTTTTGCCACAAGTGAGGTTGGGAAAGTAGATCGACTGGTAAATCAACATTTTGGCTTTTTACGCTCAGCTCTCTCTTCACCACAACAGACCCACGCAGCATCCACATTTCTGCAGTTGCTGCACCAGTACATCGGTGAGTCCCTTGCTCCTTCCTACCCTCAGTTATGCACAAGACCTTGAGATACTTGAACTCCTCCATTTGTAGTAGTAGTGGGTGCTTTACTCTTTTCCAACTGAGAACCATGGCCTCAGACTTAGAGGTACTAATTCTCAACACAGACACTCAAACACACTCGGCTGCATGCTGCTCCAGTGCGAGCTGCAGGTATTCATTCGATGAAGCCAGCAGAACCACAGCATCCTGAAAAAGCAGAGATGAGATCCTGAAACCATTAAACCCAAAAACCCTCCACCTTATTGCTGGCAGTGCAAACCAAGCTCTCACTTTGGTTGTATAGGGACCTTCAAGAACTAATGTGGTTTGTGAAAAAAGTTGTGTTTTAAAGTGTGTTAGAAAAACATTGTTCTTTTTTTTTGTTAATGATCTAATGTGGGTAAAGAGTGCTATGATGTCATGTTCATAAATAGTTGGTTGAAGTTGGGGAAGGATCAAGGTGACTTTAAATGGGAAATGAACAGCCACTTGCTTTGTGGGAACAACTTAAAATATGTACTTTGGCATACTGTGCATTTGCTGTAGTTTATATCACCACAAAAGTAGCTGTACCTAAGAGATGTAGCGATTTTAAAGGAGCTTCAAGTATGGCATTTGAAAATTCTATCAAACTTGCCCCAAGAAAGAGGGGCAAAATGCAATATTTAGTGGAAATTGATGCAAAGGCGAATAAATTAGGCCACTAAAAACATGGCGTCTGTAAGCTATTAATACAGGCTTAGCAGCACGAAGGGTCATCTAATCACATACTGTACATGAAACTGGATTTTTCAATGTCTGCTCAAGTGTCCATGTTTAATTTGATATACTGTATAATCCCAGTAAGTTTGACCTAAATGCATAGCAGCTGCTAAGAATGACCTAAAATTAAAGATCTGCAGCATTTTCATAAGAAATGAATGGCGCCTCTGGTGCAACAACAAATTGAGGAGGTTCTCTGTAACCATTAAACCATTTCAGTCACTGTGCTGAAATTTATTGACAGCGATTTACAATGCTTTTCTAACAGCCGTTTTGAGGCGGTTAGGTGATTAACAAAAGTGTTGACGCATGTCTAATGAATCATGTCTGAACTGAAATGCTGAAATGTATTTAGCGATCAGCTTGTGCAGTAATAAACATTGAAACGTTGGTATTCGGTATGGTGTGAGGTGGGTGTAGACCACAGAGGATTTAGTCTAGCATGTACAAGGTGTAATCTGCAACAAAGTAAAATAGCTAAATGCAGATGATTTCAAGGTTGAACATTTTCAAACCAATTTGCCCATTTAGTTTCTCAAAGTAACAAATGTCGCCTCGGCTTCTTGAGTTGAATCGAGTTATTTTTTATCCCTATTTTTTTTTTCAGTAAGAAATCTTTTTTCTACCTTCATTTTGATTCGTCTAATTAACATTTTTAATTTTCTTTTCAGAACTTTATTGGGGTTACACTTACAAGTTAGTCATATTCCACTGAACAAGTATTTGTTAGCAAGATGGTTTAGATCAAAATGATTTACTAAAGACATGTGGAGAACTTCTCATCACTTAAGTAACTACTTCACAGTTCTACAGCTGTATCTCCATGCTTTTGTCAAGCTATGACATGCCTTTATACTCCACTTCACTTGTCAGTATTCTGTATCTTCTTGGCAGGCTCTGCTCACAACCCGAAATCCTACACCTGATGATGCAAGCACTGGCCAAATGGCAGCAAGAAAGACTCGTTTCAGTCCCAGGACTTCTAATCATTTTCTTTATCTGATAAAAATGTAACATTTGGATAAATGGAGATAGGAAACTGTAAATTATACCTCAGGAATTCCTCTTAAAATAAAACATGTACAAATGCATTTTTGACAGGAACTGCAAAGCCTAATGATGTATGTCCTATTTTGAAATACACTAAAACTTTAACACAGTCCCTCGATAAGGAGGTTGGTAGGTTCTTTAATGTTTTCATGCCAGCGACAGACGCGGCTAGAGACATGATATAATTTCCTTCCGTCTGTGAATGCGATATCTATTGAACACCTTGAGGGATTTCTTCAAGTCTGATGCAAATGTTTACTTACACTAAAGGATGAAGTGATTAGATTTTGATGCTAATAGGTCAGCAGTCAATGTTACTGTGATCTCATACTCATCCTGTTCTTGCAAAGGCAGTATCTCAGTAATACACAGATTTTTTTTTTACATGGAAAAAGCATTCCCTTGATCTTGAGGATGGAGTCAAATGAGGTTTCTCATGTGATGTCACGCACAAATTGCTTGAGAGTTTCTCACCATATCGAGCATGATACAACCACAAGGAAAATGTGTATTCCCTGACTGCTTGGCAGTGGTTTGTGAGGTTGCTGGCTCTCGCTGGGTGAAACTGGTTGCAAAGACGGTGCTTCTAGTGATTGCTTTGGTTTTTAGGGAGGTCAGTGGTTCAATCCCCGGCTACCTCAGTCTATATGTGGTAGTAGTATCCTTGGGTGAGATACTGAACCCCCATTGCCCCCATCCATCAGAGTGTGAGTATGTGTGCGAATGTAAGACAAGGTAAACTGACAGATTCACTTTTACACTCAGCTCTCTCTTCACCGTGACAGACTGGTACAGTGTCCACATCACTGCAGCTGTGGAACCAGTCCGTCTGCCAATCTCCTGGTCCCCTTTCCCCTCACTTATGGACAAGACCAGCAGGGCCACATCATCCGCAACTGCAAAAAACATAAGATTTTGAGGGCACACTAGGCTACATCTAGAAATTCTGTCCTTAAAAATTATGAAGAGAATCATGAGATAGAACAGCCCTGGCACAGTTCACCGCCCACTGGAAATGAGTCTGACTTATTGTCGGCAATGGTGACCTCGCTGCAGGTTTACAGTGACCGAATGGCTCACAACAATGGACAAGACACCCATACTCCTACAGCACTCCCCACAGGATACCCCATGGATGCAGTCAAATACCTTCTCCAAGTCCACAAAACATAAGTACATGTAGATTGGATGGGCAAACCCCCACGCACACTCGAATATCCCTGTGAGGATGAGGATTTGGTTCAGCGTTTTGCTACAATGACAAAAAAAATGCATCGTTCTTCCTGAATCAGAGGTTCAACTAACAGACAAACTCTCCTGTCCAGCAACCTGGCATAGACCTTCTTGAATCTGAGGTGTGTGATGGATACCATTAGCTGGCTCTGAAGTCCCGCAGGCTAATCAAGTCCAATAGGACTCCTTCACCTCTGGTGTCTACCATCTGGTTCAGGGATTATCACCACAACAGGTGAGGCAGGCTGTTCCTCCCAACCACATGCCTCTAGGTCTCACTGTCATTGCCCATGTGAGCATTGAAGTCTCCCAGTAGGATGATGGAATCACCAGATTCGGTCACCCTCACGCACCCCACCCAGCAACTTCAAGAAGGCTGGGTAAACTGAGCTGTTGTTTGGCGCATAAGCACAAACGACACCCGCCCCAGCCCGCTGCCTCTCTCCTGAGGGCAACTCCAGACTGCAGTGTCCAGGGGATCTTCAGGAGACCTTTTCCAGAGCCCAAGCCATGCGTTGAGGCTGGGGACCACCAAGGCCTCTGCTCTTGGCTCCCACCTGACACACACTGCTGCCAAGTCCTACGGCACCTCCTGCGGGTAGTCAGGACCATGTCTCCTCTTCGGGCTGCCCCCCGAAAGTCCCCCCAAGATCACAGCCCCTGGGATCCCTGGGGCACACAATCCCCTACACCTGGTAAGGTAGTGATTTGCAGAGAGGGTGTCTGAAACTCAGCTCAACTAACTCAAGAAATTTCACATTATCTAATGATAAATGAAGTGACATTATTTTATGTTCACATGATAAAAGGTCAACTTTGCTGTGACATCTTATTATTCTGCAAAAATCCATTCCAATGCCATTACTCCAGAACAAAGAGAAGGATTCTCATGCTATACTTGGTTTATACTGATTTGGTGCCCAACTATTAAATTTCTTTAAATTTCACTGAATATATTACTCAAGTCCAGGCTGAAGGCAAACTGGTTGCTGGACACATAAAACCACAATTTGATCATTTGAGTTTTATGTGATAATTAGGTATTATTATGATATTCTTGATGGACAGATGGTCAGATTACACAGTTCTAATCTTGCTCTTCTAACCACGTGCTGCCTGGTGCTTGTAGATAACAATGCAAGGAATGGATTTTGTTGTGATTCATGGTATTGTGGTTGCTTCTTATGATGAAAGGCTGGAGAGGATAAAATATGATGCTGGTCTCAAGAGTAAATGAAAACTCTCCCAAACAACAAAAACAACAACAAAAAAAAACATGGATGGGAACTACAGTTAAAAAAAAAGACATTTCTTTAGGCAACAAGACACAGAACCAAGGCACAGAAAGCTCAACAAATAGAGATAGTTGTCTCCTAAACTGCTCATAACAACAGAATGACTCAATTTTTAGTTCCCTCTTCAGTGTTTAATTAGATTTCATCAGAGTCACTACTTCTAGCCTGCATCACATAGAAGTCTGTTGTCATGATGAGCTGTGTGGTGTGTAGTTATTTTTTGAGTACCCAAGAGCAGGACACAGGAGGCAGAAACAAAGTGAACATTAATTGCTCTCAAAGAAATACATTGTCTAAAATCTTCTTATCCAAGGAAACAGATAAGGCAAGGGCATCAAGAATAAAATTTTTTTTTAAAAAAACCTCAGGGAACACAGCGAATACAGGGAACACACAACTAAATGGCTTATGCAACACTAAACAAAGGAATGACAAGACTATTTAACACACTGATGAAGGATTGAACATAGGAGGTAAATGAGATGCAGGTGAAACTAATAAACAGCAATCGAGGGATGACAGGCAGGAAGCAAAACTAACTAACTAACTAACTACTAAAGGACATGACACAAAACTCAACAAAATACAAGGGATGAAATATGACAAACACTAACTAGATTCCAAAAGTAACAAGAATAAACGTCTACATGAATCAAGATTAAGAGCAAAGGGAACAACCAACAGAGGCCACAAAATAGAAAATAAGGAACCAAGGAAACCCATAACCCTGGGTCTGAGACCCAAGCCCATGGCAACTGTATGTTCGGCTTCCTCTTTAAGCAGTCAGCAGAACCAAACCAACCAAACCACAAAGGGGACCACTAATGCTGGATTTGCAATAGTAACCAATACACCTCTCATAACAACTTTGCAGTGCATATGTTGGTGTAACTAGTTTCACTGATTATGGCAGAAACACAGTGTTGTGGCATCAGTCCCATAAATGGTCTGCATGTTACATGGTTAGTGCCGCCAGAGTAAGCATTAAGCAGCAGAATTTATTGTGCAACAATAAAAGAGATGTAAACCAAAAGGAGTTATGAGCAGTTTGTCTTCTAAAAGAAAAATAACTCTTCTGCTTATAAATGGACAATTATGTCAAAATTTCAAACTCCCTGTTGGCAGTTTTGAAAAACAAAAATCATTTGAAGGGAAAAGCACATGGTGAGATTTTTCCTTACAGTAAAAGCATGTCTTTCAAACTTTTCATTTATTATTGAAAACTAAGTAAAAAAAAAAAAAATCTGGTGGATCTTCATTTAAAATAAATGCCTTGTTGAAGCCTGCGGGAGTCAACTGGACAAACTAAAAAGCCAGTCGTTTACTCTGAAATAATCACAAGTACCTTTAAAAGCTGAATTTGCTCAAAGGTCAGTTGCGACTAAACAGTGATATCTGAGAGCCTAATGGAGAACATGTTTTTATAGAAACATTGTTGTTTTTAATCATCAGTATCGGTTATCAGTGGGAACATACTGGAATGGATAAGTAGGAAAAGTCCCGCGTCATGTGGACCCACCTTTGTAGTAGTGTTTACACTTGGGATTTGGCTTTTTATATTAATCTGTTTACTTTATATACAGGAAAAGCATTATATGTGTTAATGATGAAAGTGGGCCCTCTAGGCAGATAGACACTATTTAAAAAACATCTGTCATGTTAGACATTTTCCTCTCTCGCGCCTCCTTCGCTTTCTTCACTCTCAGTGCTCCTTGATGTTCGGCCCCCAGTGGTCTTCTTCTAGTCAAACCACCAGTGGGGGAATATCGCCCATTTCCTTACATGTCATGAGTGGAACGAGGATGCAATTTTTAGTGCCAAAGTGTTATTTAGGAAAGTAGGCCAAGAGCATGAGGATTTTTGAAAAGTCGGAATGACAGAGCGACACAGAGGGGTAGAGGGAAAGAGATGTGTAAACAAGAGAGTTTCCATCATATTTGTGACATTTTGTTTGTTTGTTCATGAGACAACCATCACTCTTGTACATGTCACCTTGTTTACTGAAAGGAAACAGACAGCCAACATGAGGAAAAACTCTTTCTGCTCTTGTTCCCTTTATTCACGTACATCACTGCCTCTGCTCAGCTCTGCTCAGGAAAACCGAACTCAATTTAAAGGTGATTTAAAGAGATTATTTTTAGAAATAATCTTCAACATGCATGTATGGAAGTGACATGTGCATGTTGCACATAATGTAAAGGACATAAAAAAAAAAGATACTGGTACTTTCTCTGGTATGTAGCTGCCATTCAAGTTACTAATTTCTTATTTCATATCTGACTAAAATAGCAGTATCTCTCTCTCACACTCTCGTTCGTGCACACACACACACACACACACACACATGGTCATTTTCCAACAGAGAAGGAGTGAAGAGGGTGAAAGATTTTCCCTGAAGGTAGACTCTACTTCTTGGTCAGAAACAAGAAAACACTTAGGAAGGGTGGTTCACCGGGACGGGAACAAGAATACTGAACAGAGCAGACAAGACTTTCAAATGCAAAGGCAGCATGATGTTTTCATAACGGTGCAAGATCACTTTGCCCAAAAATGTGTGCTTCTATTTTTTTGATTGGTCAGATTTTTGCCATCTCTCGCCTCTGCATTTACTTTCTCCTAGAGTTCTTTGCACTGTTGCTGTGCTTCACACAGTGTAGATGTCAGTCTTAACCACGGGGAGAAACTACTTATTTATTTTATTGCATTTATTTATTTTTATTTTTTAGTAATCACCAATTTGCAGACTGATAACTCATAAAATAAGGCGTGGGTTGATCTCTGCTAAGCTTAACCTTTGTTAATGCAAGCGACTGAACTGGAAGCGGGCCATGTTTGTGGTGCTGGTGCCTTTTGGGACACTTTTAACTGAATTATTTGACAAATAATGTGGGGTTCAAGTTTGGGCAACAGTGTGGTCATAACACTACAGAGCCATGCTGAAACTGTAAAACGAAACTAAAGGGGGGCAGAAAAGTGGCTACATTCATCTTTTATATAGAGTGTATGATCCTCGTGCACAGAACAGACTCCTGCACGGGCTTGTGTCCCAAAGGGTAATTTTACCTAAAATCCTTCATTAATTAAAGAAGTTCCTGATCACAAAAACCCACATGGGCTCTTTTTGTGAAGGTCACATGTCTCTGATTTTAAAGCAATGGTAAATGCGCCCTTTGTCTTACAGTTTGGACTGTGCCTGTGAGAGAAAAATAACGGTATTGCTGTCACTAATCAGATCACTGAAAGAGAGAGGGGGACTGGGAGCAAGAGACAGCCTGTACATACGCAAGTACAACATGAAGTAGATTCAAAGTAAATGTTGACGTACGATGTCTGGAAAAGCTGCTCCCAGATGAAATGACAATATTTTACGTAGAGCCGAGCTGAAACTGCAAAAAAGAAAACAAGAGAGGGAGCAAACAGGGAGAATCAGGAAAAAGATAACAGAGAGAGAGAGAGAGAGAGAGGGAGGGAGGGTGAGACGGGAGTGAAAAAGAAAAGCTGGACTGCTATTGCCACAGGAGAGGTTTCAATTTAAAAACACACAGCCGGCTTTCCTGTCCAATTCGCCAAATTACTCACCCCCGAAGAGACGGGGGGGTGGGGGGGTGAGATAAGAAGTGTTTGAGTGTGCGCGCGTGCGGCAAGGCGTCCCTTTCATCTCATTTTCCAGCTTAGACGACATCTCTCTGTCAGATACACTAACACACACAAAGTCAGCCCTCTGAAATATTTACTAGCCTCATGTGGGGAAATCTCTACGGATTATCCCCAATAACCTGTTTAACTTAATCCTTATCTCACACACATGAATAATAAATCCCCCCCCCCCACACTCCCCGTTTCTCCCCTGCTCTCTGAGAAGGACTGAGAAGTAACGCCTCTCTCACCTTACTCTCCATCACCCTCCCTCCCTTCTCCTCTCTCACACACTCACTCCATCTGCTTCATGAACATGAGCCGGCTGCTTTCTCTGCCTCTCCCAGTGTTTTTGAGCTGTTCTGACATATGCACTCCCTCTCTGCTTCTCCGGCTCTCTCCCTTTTTTTCTGTCTTTTCCACCAATCCACCAATACTTCTCCACACCTCCATCTCTTTCTGTTTTCCCCTCCAGGACAGGAAAAGGAGCAGTAGCTGGGAGCACCAGTGGACAACACTGACCAGAATAACAGGAAAAGGAAGTGGGCAGTGACCTGTATAAGAGAGGACTGCGGTCAGACAGCTGTGCTTCACCATTTTTGGCTCTTGGATGAGAAAAACCTCTTCAGAAGGGAGAGGGGAGGGGAAAAAAACAACAAGAAAGACTCGAAACCTGTTGGATTCACACCTGTGGAAAAACCTCGACAACCCGAGAAGGGAAGCTGGGTGATAAAGAGATTTTTGAGTAAAAACTCCACTGTTGGAGTGGCTGGAGTTTTTGCTTCTTTCCTTAAAATCTTACTAAGTAAGAGACCGCTGAAATTTCCACTTGAGTGAAATCTAATAATTATCTGATGAGTATTTTTTATTCTTAAATTTGTTCCTATTTGATTCTCAGTTTTTCTTTGGAAAGTCATCTCTGGGATACAACTCAAGTGGCATCAACCCAGTTTTCTTATCTCTCTCACAGTCCACTAAGGGATTTGAGGAGAAGCCTAACAAAGAGAGAAATCCCTGCTTGTACACCTGCTGTTCTCATTCTACATCGGGGAGGAAAAAGGAGTAAGAGTGAGGAAAAGAAGTAGTTGTGCCAGTAGGTGGTTTTAGCCCCTGTGGAGCTCATGACCACCCACCAACCGCCGATTTCTACCACAACCTGCAAATTTAATAAAGCATAACTCAGCTTTGCGCAAGTGAACACCTTGAAGGATTTTGGGCTTCACTTTATACCATCGCAAAGATCTGACCAACAGTTCTGCCTGGCTTTGACTTCTGTTTGAGTGGTAAGTTCTCTTTTTATGTCTCAGAAAGCAAAATACTGTGCATGTGTGCTATGTGTGTGTGTGTGTGTGTGCATATACCTGGATAATAAGTGTGCGAGCTGGTGAAGGATGTGCACTTTCATGTTCGGCAGATGGAAAGTGTGAAACATTTCTTTGTGATTGGAAAGCAGTGCACTGCGGCGTACCCAGAAAATGTAACCCAGATCCCTTGAAAACGCTACAGGCTACTTTCCCATTCACTCCAGGGTGAAATGCTCATGAATACCGGTAAAACTGTCTCCAAGAGGCTACAGAAATAACTGGAAATGATGGTTATAACCCCTTTTAAGGACAGGCTGTCAGCCCCCGTCACTGTTCACGTATGCTGTGCCAATGATCTCGGACAGCTCTGTGTAGATTTGAATGCTGTAATTGAGTGCTGCTCTCCCCTCCCCAGAGGGTGGGCTGTCATTCCTGGAGACAGGAGGTTATAACCATTAAAACAATGCAGGATGATCCGGAGACACAGCAGGAAAAAATTAAAAGCAATCTCAGTCCACCAGGAGGTCTTCGGTTATTCCATTTTGAGGCGTTAAACAATGAAAAAATCTCAACTGTCAAGCTGATGTCAAGTTCATTTGCGATTAAATATTGATAAAACAAAGTATGACGCACATCTAATATTAAAAAGTAGTGCAGTTCTTGTCAGTTGAATGGTGTTAATTTGTGAGCTGAAGACTTCCCAGCGTCACATTTACGATCACACTTGTCAGCCTCTCAAGACAAACTTCACACGATAGGATAGACAAAAACAATAGCTTGCAATGCAATTTAAATTTTTTTGGCTATCAGTACACAGAGGAGTGTTTCTGGTATTTGGCATACACTGTGTATATGACAATAGTTACTCTGTAGTACTTTGGCTCTATGGCTCAGAGTGATAGAAGTGATTTGATTTATTTGTTACATCAAAAGCCGTTGATGCAACTAAACCCAGTGGTCTAATTCCTGGAGAGAGAAATCCTTTGGGTGCCATCTGGGAGACTTCACCCTCACACACACACACACACACACACACACACACACACACACACACACACACACACACACACACAAGATTCATGATTAGAGCCATTCATTCATTCAGATATGTCAGTGTGGTTGACAAGCTGTCCAGCTGTGGCCATGTTAGCTCAGTGAAATTACTACAGAAAATACCCGGTTAAGGTTTTATTTTCAGGAAGTGACCTGTATTCTAAATTTTAGACAGTATACCTTATTTCACTGTATACCTCAGGGCTTTTAAATTCCTTTTTTTTTTTGGTATGTGTGATTCTCCAAGAAGATGATGAATAGGGAAATGCAATCATTAAAAAAAATAAGAACAAAAGGGATAATCTGTCTGGTTTCCAGCTCCCACAGTACTCTGCCCACTGTGGGGAGTTAAAAGCTTTTAAGTGAAGCAAACTGATTTGATCTAGTGAATCAACATCGATTTATTTGTTGTTTTTAGATTCAGTCAACACCACTTGGAGTTATGAACTGTTGACTGGAGTTTTATTAAAAGATGGCTCTTTGAGAAATAATTGGCATATATTTTAACTATTGCTTTCAGTGGTTTTGGACATTTAAATGATGTTTAATATGAATGGAAAATCTTAAATCCAGTGGTTAGACACATTAATTTTTTTCACTATGAAGTACTGTTGCTGTAAAATTTGCATTCAGCAGAGAGGCTGACAGCTGAGTCCAAACTAATGAGGATGACACTTGAGGCTTTAAATTGCTTTCAAATTGTCATCGCCATCACTTATGAGCTGGCCAACATCATTCATAACCAATTCACTGTATGGAAATGGGATTTGTCTGATGTTATGCTGTGACTGTGTGTCGGTTTGTGTGAGTGGCTCCTGGTGTGACTTTCTGGCAGACAGATTGTTAGAAACTGCTCTGTGATCAAACCTTTTAATCTCTACAACTCACACTACACTATTCAGTAGGCGAGTTTCACAGATCTGAGTCCCCATGAATAAACAACCTTCTGATTTTAAAGTAGCATGAAAACAACTGTATTTATTGCAAATTTTTAACTCTTGTCCCTTTACATGCACAGTGGACATATAAAAAAAATAAATAAAAAAAAGTATATATATATATATATATATATATATATATATATATATATATATTTATAATGACAAACTATAATGAAAAACATATAACAATTTAAATGTAATTAAACATAACAGTAATTTAAAATAGAATTAATTAAAATGGCTCCACTATGAGAACTTGTTCAAAAGAATGAACAACTCAGTTTACCATTAGGGTGGAGATTAGAGCAGAGGACCAACTTGTAAAATTTTTACCCCAGAGTGACAGAAAAAGAATCACCTAATTCAAACGGGTTTGTCCTTCGTGGAGTCTTAGCAAACGTCATACATGTAAACCTGTCCCATTATACAACAACCTCCATGTTAAATCAGCCAGATGATATCTTTAAAATTCTTCACCAGTTTCTTGTGTGCAAAGGGGAGCATGAAGGTGGTATTTACATGGTAATCTAGTAGTTTTTCAGATTCAACTTGCTCATATAATGTATATTTGGCATCCTGTTGGTATCCACAGCAAAGATATGATCTTTAATGTTGAGCGTCTGACACAAATTTCGGACAGATTACTGAATATATTATTTGAGTCCTGTATATTGAAATCAAGCATTCATAATTATTTCATCCATAGATATTTATGATGTATGAAAAAAACATGAAAGGAACTGTTGAGGATCCTATGAGAAACATGTATTTTTGTCACCTTCTTTTCCATCTGGATAGGCTCGTCTTGCTCAGACTTGCTCATTAGCGGGATAGTCAGTATGAGGCACATGTGGCATCTTCTGCTGACACAGAAGCTCTTCAGAAGTAATTATTCTCATTCATGTCACTCATATAAATATGTTTAAGAGGTTTTCTGTAAATTCGCGTACAGAAAGAGCATTTACAGATTTATCGGTCAGACTCTGGAATGGGGAATTTACACCCCTCAGTCTTTATTTAGCTCTACACTCTCTGACTGGGTTGGTTATTTCAAAACTGGGGAAGTAACCGCTAGTTATCAAGAAGCGGTTGATTTGAACCACTAAAGAAATTATGTGATTTCAGAGGTTTGGAACTAGGCTGAATTAATCTCACATGGACAAATTCTTATTTTAGTGTTGGGTGTCAAAGGTTAGGATTCGTCTTCAGATTCCCTGCCTGTTAGAGTTGCCGTTTTGAGTCGCTGAGCCATCCTGTCACTGTGTAACCCTTAATTAAATGTCGCAGTTTAAAATAATTGAAAAACAAATATAGGAAAAATGGGTAGATAAACTTATCCGAATCGAATCAGAATCTGCCTGAATTTCTTTGCGAGGCAAAAGGGACAGGGAGTCGTGCGCTCACATCCACCGAGTGTCAAGGTATGGTGAGTAACTGACTAAAGGAAAGACCGATTTCTTGTCCCTCCATAGACTTCATCATGAAGGATTAAATCAAATTATATTTCCATCTTCAAAAACACAGACGCGACAACAGGACTTCAGCATGAACTTCAAACACCCTTCAGCGACCGCCAAGATTATGAAGTCTTGTTGACTCGTTTCTGTGCTTTAGCCTTTGGTAGACTGAAACTAGGTCAGACCTGTCTGCCAGTCACAAAACATCCCAGAGAATGACAACTGTATCTCTGAGTCTGTCTGTTTCTGCTCCTCTGTCACACTCACACACTCTCTTGCCTGCGGACAATGTACAGATGTAATTACAGATATTCCTGAATGTTATTTATTCTTCATAGCTCTGAAAGATGCCTTTGATAAATGATGCTGTAAATAACTTTGTATAATCCTCAAGTGAGATTTGTGTGCCTGACACTTGCAGTTTACAAAGTGATCATTATATAAGCCTGTATATATACTGTCATGTATATAAAAAAGACCTAAACCAAAGACTCCTGGAACTTTTCGCACATCAAGCTGCTTCTGAGCTTCCATTTTAAATGTAAATATTTAAAATTAGACTGGATTCAAACTACAGCAGAAAATGGTTAAACTGGGTGCGCTGGTGTTTTTTTTAATCCATCAGGCTTCTCCATGAGGTGCTAGATCTGCTTTTAAGGTGAGACAGAGTACGGGGGTGGAAAAAAGGAAAGGGGGAGAAAAAAGGTGAGAAAAGGAAAAAGGGAGAAGGAATGATAGACGGGGACGGAAATAGACTGTATAAAAACAACATGCATCTTTCACCTTGAGAGATTCAGCATGCTACAAGTTGGAGACATTTAAGGGGGGGAAATATATTGAAAACACTGTCACAGAGAAAAGAAGGAAGAAGTGGAGGGAAGAGGAAGACAGTGAGGCGTCAGCAGGCAGAGAGAGAGAGAGAGACGGGGAAACTAAAAAACAAATGAAAAAAAGAGACAAAATATTAGTCAACCACAGTGAGAGGCTTTGTGTATGAAGCTGAAACAGATGTGAAGTCAGCAGCAGAAATGAATGCCAGGAAGGGTGTGTCCACTTACTAATGATGACTCCAAATTAGCAGACCCGACAGCATTTCCCCAGAAGGCATTGTGAGGCGTTCCTGTTGCTGATAAAAGGATGGAGGAAATGCTGTTTAAAAAAAAAAAAAGTCCCTTTAGGGAAAATGCCCCCCCAACAGAATTTTCTTTCTTCAGAAACAGCTGTGTGTGTGTCAAACACAGCTACAAGATATTGCCGTGTGTAAAAGTAAGATGTGATGGTGAGGTGTGTGTGTGTGTGTGTTTTTCTGCATGCAATCACAACTAAAGGTCAGCTTTATCAAACATTTAGCATTATTCCTCTGAAGTTACTTTCAGCTGGCAGCTCCGAGGGATCTGTGTCTCCCCCGGGACTGAACCGGGATCTTCTGCTTGTTAGGCAAATGTGTAAATTACTGACAGTATGGAGACACTTGACTAAACTAAAAGTCAACGTTACAACTGCTTTTTGATATTCTCAAGTAGAAATCACAAACACTGATCAATCATTATTATTAATTCATTATTAAACTCAATTATTGAGTTGGTACAGTTGTTTGGTTAAACTGACCACTGACCAAATGAGCAGCAATATAACTAAAAATAAAAAGTAGGCGTTGAGTCACAGAAAGCAAAGTGATAATAATGTCTGATTCAGTCATTTACTTTTAAGTAGCCATTAAATTATGAAGTGCAGTAATAATAAATAAAGCCAAAAAGTATTTGAGTGAATATTATAATAGTTAATTAGCTCATTTTCCCATTAAAATGCACTGAATGAGTCTCAGTTCTGTTAAGCAGTTATGGAACAAATCACAGATTTGGTCACCTTAGAAACATAGGTTTAGTGTGTTAAATAGCTTCAGCTATGGTGTTTGTGGCGAATTCTTAAATTACTTCCCAGATGCCACAACTCAGCTCTAAATATGATATAAGTTATGTGAAATTTGATATTTTAACTTTTCATCTTTTTATATCCCCTTCCTTCCTCAGATCCTTGTTAGTTCATCCCCAGTGGTGGTTGACGTCACAAGGAACTTTACTAATAGGCAGCAGGATGAATAGGAAATAAATCATTTTGTGCTCCACTCAGACCGGGGTTGTGACAGGATGAAACACTCCTGACATATAATCAAGCTTATTTCATTAAAGTAGAACATTTCATAGCTTCAGGCTCTCCTCATGATCATCATTTACATTTTTTTCTCTTCAACTGTACATAAAAGACAGCTGTAGGCACTTTGCGTCATCCATTGGTTTGTGGGCCCTCGTTTCAACATGATATTTGCCATTATCATGTTGGAGACTGTAATTGGTGGAATGTGGGCTGCAAAGTTAATGCTAAAAAGCTTGATTAGCAAGCTGCAGTTATAGACTGTGGACACACACACACACACACTCTTAGTAATTAATACAAAGTCACAGACTAAGGCCTCAGTTACAACAGGCCTAGAGACCTTGCTGGTTGCAAGTGGTTGCTCAGTGTTGCTGGCAGTTTCTGTGAAATCAATTGCTAAAGCTCCATTCAGAGTGGCCTAGAGAGTGGCCTGTGACCCGCTGGTCACTAAGGAAAAATCTCTATTTCGTGACCAGTTGGTGAGTGGTTGCTGGCAGTTGGTAGCGTCAAATTGGTCTCAAAGAGACCGAAAATCTCCTTGCCGTTGCCGAGGCTGCAAGTAGTTTGTGTGGAAAGCACGGACTTGTCTGCAAACATTCACCCAAACGTTGTCCGTTCACACACTTTTAAGGTTTCGCTACAGCTTAGAGATTAAATCCTAAGTGGCTGCAAACAAGTCAGCATCTTTCATGCAAACTACTGGTGACTGCGGCATCTGCTAACCACCAAAGCAACCCCAAGGATTTTTTTGGTGCAGCACCCACTCACCAACTGATCTGTGAATACACATACATGGTATTAACGGAGGCTGCCTGGTCTGCTTTGAGGCCTAAAATACTTCAGTCCCCAAAACTGGAGAGCAAACATTTTACACAGTCTATATATGACACAGCAAACCTTTATTTTTGTCAGATAATTCCATTAAAGATGTTTCAAAAAGAAACACCATAAACACATCGAGAGGTCCACGTCAGCTATTTAAGAGAGTAACTGATTGTGACAATTGCCCCAACCTGACAATCAAAGTCTTCTGCTTTTTGGGGGGGCTGCTCCCATTGGGGGTCACCACAGTGGATCATCTTCACCATCTCACCCGATTCTTTGCATCCTCTTCTGTCACCCCAACCTCTTCCTCTTGGAAGGCCAAAGAGACCTGGAAATCAAAGAGTCTCATTTTAAGCCTTAACAGTTGGTTATTACCAGCTTATGTGATTGATAGTGTAGGAGACATTTCCAGTAAGGTGAATATAGGATGTTTGCTACATTTAATGCTCCCCTCACCGCCCTCAGTTAAGCCTCCAAAACACACATTCATGAAATTCAGGCAAATTAAGCTTAAAGTAAATAAATAACTGGATAAAGTCATAATCATAAAGCAGAGATCATTATTTAGAGGTAACAAAATAAAGTAAGAGAAGGTTAGTAGCGAGTGAAATTAAGGTAATCTGGAGGCAAAACCATTTCTCATTGGTATTAACTTTTAATATAGTTGTGATCACATTCTGTTTATCACCTGACAACGAGGACAGAGTCAAAATCCACAGTCCACAGTCAGAAAAACAAATATTTACTGGCACTGCACAAAAGCACTTTTAAGAACCGTTCACATTTTCATTCAAGTCCGTATTAGACTGCAATAAAATTCAATGCATGTCTGTTTAATTAATTTAGTCCTGAAAAGAAAACTAAAGAAAAGAAGCACAAGAGGAAAAATAAAACCCAAACAAAGGGATGCCAACTAAAGGCCAAAAAAACACTGCTAAGTCTTTGTCTGAGCTGATTTGTGGGGAGCCGTGTGAAGAGGTCACGGGAGGTCAGCAGAATATGAGATTAGACCATTAGAGTGAGGAGACTTTGTGCCTGTATAATCCCTTCATCATAATCTCGCTTTCTTCCTCCCTGCCGCTAATGGCTGGAAGACAATAAGATGCACTAATCTCTGCTGGGATGGCGCAGAGCTGCGCTGAAATATCTGCTGAAGTACAGATAGCATATAGACTGAAGTGTTTTGAAGATTATTTCCCTGGCATTTCTGCTTTATTAGATAGGGCCCAGTGGGGGTAGACAATAACGATGGGGAAAGGCAGAGACGGGCAGAGAGGGTGAGACAGTATAAGAAACGTTTGCTCCACTGCTGGTGTTTGTGTACCACATACACTTTCATTTTGGTTAAATGGTGCTAAATGCCTCGCAGGCAGGAAGAAGTGATGCAACACACTGAAACGCCTTCCAACTTGTAATCAGTCAAAAACCATGAATCAAACGAGGTGCCAGTTTGGCTTGAAAATTTAAGGCATATTGGCTAAATTTGAACTTTAATATGAATTATTGATTTTGGATGCCCGTGATTTGATAGCTAGGTAGATGTCAAGGTAAATGTGAATCTGTCTTTTTTTTTTTTTTTATGTTACACCGCACACCACATCAATGGTTTATGATGCAAGCTGTGAGTGAAGTGGTGAGAAACACATTCCTTTTAAACAGTGAGAATTCTTAAAAAAAAAAAAAAATGGTGTTGAAACATGTTTTTAGCTTACACGTGTTAAAATAAGTTGCCACGAGTAACATTAAATCCTAAAAGTATTTTGAGGGTTGAGCGAGGACTGGCACTCACACAGGGTGGTGACTTTGTCAGTTACAAGGCAGCCACCTCCTAACTCACATCCTGCTTTATTATTCACTCAAATCTGAAAGGAAATTAGTGTCAGTTTGTAATAAAGAAGATTTGAAACTATTAACTATTAATATAAGGAGAGTGTTTACTGAGGTCATAAATCAAGTGTTAAGTAGGATTGATTTCTTGTCGTCCTGGAGAGCATTTGCTCCCTGCTGGTAATTAGAAATAATGCAGCTTTAAGGCACTTCTGTGTTGGCTTACCTTTTCATACCTGGAGGTTACTTTACATCAGTCTTTTATATACAGTGCGTTGTAAATGTCTTTCATGACACACTTCTGATTTTTTTTTAACCACACTAGCAGCTAGCACCAACTATCATGATCCAGATTGAATGGCATTAAAACCATCACATGTATTAATTATGGTAAATTTGTACAAACTTGTTTGATGATGTTGGCTAACTTTTCAGTTGTGGTTTTTTTAGTCTTATGTCTTTACAACTGTTGGCTGAGGTGCCAGAACCATTCAAATGACTTTAAATATTAAACCTGAGCCACCCGCCTTTGCATCAAGAACTGATATCAGCCACAATGTCCTCACATATCCAGACACTTTTCCCCCAAAATGTGTTGTGCTGTATTGAAAAAGAACAAAGAATATCCAGAACACAAATCCAAATGTCAAACAGTCCCTTTATAGAAAGTGGCCTTTCTGATTAAGACAGACATCCTAAGTGGTTATAGCGTCATCTCCTCTCGTCGTCTCTGTCAGCCTCTCTTTTTCTGTCTATGCCCCTCTCTAGCACTACGCCAGTGGGTCAAGACCTAAAATGGGTCACAGGCCTATGTTTAATAGATCCCCATATGACCACAGTGGTGATGTGCTTTCATTCCAGGTCCCATGATGAGAGGCTAAATGTTTCATTGGGGTCCCAGGATGAAACGCTTTAAGAGCCCTGGTCCTAAATGATAGCTAGACCTCGAGCTCAGCAGCTGACTGTAAAGGGACAGTGAGTCCTTGGCCTTCACTCTAAGTCTCACCCGTGCACAGTGAAGGGGTCTGTCCATAGCTGATAAGTGGGTTTAATGTGATCTCCTCTCGGTTCCTTTCTGGTCCCTCTCTCCTCTCTCATTTCTACCCCCTCGATATTCCTTTCTGCATCTTTTACTCCTGTCTTGCCTCTTCCTTCTTTCATCTTTATCCTGTTACCGCTCTCTTCCTCTCTTTTCTCGATCCTATCCTCTTCTGTCCTAGAAGATGGCTTGGCTCCAGCTGTGGACCACAGGGCTTATGACCACTATGGCCTTGACTGTCATCATTGCTCAAGACTCTGGACTTCCTGGGGTGAAAACAGAGAAGCAAGGCCTAGCTGACATGAAGAAGGACTCCCATCCTGTGCTGTTCAGGCAGAAAAGAGAGTGGATCTGGAACTCTCTCTATGTGGAAGAGGAGAAACCTGTATCCGATTCCTACAAGATAGGACAGGTAAATTAATATAAGTATTTTGACCTCAGAATTGAAAGCTGTCAAAGATCATCTGCAAGTTGCTGGTGTACTTCTATTGCCCATCCTCTACAAATAAGTCAGTATTCTCCTTCTGATGGCAGTCTGTAGGAAAGCATTTTGGTATTTTGTCACACCCGCACCCCGAATCTAGAGCATTAATTTCTTGTAAATAATCTCTTTGATGCATCTCTGAGCAATTTTTTCCACACTACTCAGTTTGTTTGCAGAAATTTGCCAGAAGGTTGTTGATTTTAGCTTTCACTCCAGATGGTAAACCAGACTGTTGAGAACTATGAGACAAACACTCCCGTTTCTTTTTTCTTTCTCAGCTTAAGTCAAGCAAGAAAGTGGAGGTCAAGAAGTTTAGAATAGAGGGTGAAGGAGCAAACAGCATCTTCACTGTGGATGACAAAGGAGACCTGTTTGTCACCAGATCTCTGGACAGAGAACAGAAGAGCTCTTACCATTTGATTGCTAAGTTGTATGACGGGAATAACATGCCGATAGAAGAAGCTGGAGAATTTGTCGTTCAGGTGACGGATATCAATGACAACACTCCTGAATTCCCCAAAGTGTACAATGGATCCATTGAGGAGAGGTCCACAACAGGTAAGTAGGATTGTTGCAAGAATTATTTGAAGAGAAAAAAAAACAATTACCAGAATTTCATATCAGGTTAAAAAGATGCTCGTGCATCTTGTTTTTTTGGAGATAAAAGTTACATTTATGTTTATCTGTACAGCCAAGAAACACTTAAACTCTTAAATAGCGGTTAATGTGATGCAAGATGTCTAAACACAGAAAGAGAAGACATGAAAAAAAATTACAGTGTTGATAAAGGAAGAACACTCTTGTTTTAAGTATGCATGTGGCATTTGCTAAACAGGGATAACAGGACAGATTAAAAATAGACTGAGGTGTGAAAAGCCACAGAAAAACGCAACATTATGCGCACACCTGTCACAATCATTAGTCCACCTCACTGTGAAAAACACGCACAAAAACAGTGAATTTAATTATGGTGTCGGCTCATAAAGCAACATCCATTTGACATCTGGGCGCAACACTAACACAGTAACATATTGAATATGGTGATTCTTATGATATGTGTTATCTCCTTCATCCAGGGAAAAAGGTGGTTGAGGTGAAAGCTACTGATGCAGATGACCCCACCACTGCTAATGGGGAGCTCAGGTACTCTTTGACCACAGATGGAGACACTTCGGCTTTCGAAATCAACAGCATGACAGGTAGGCTTATTGTCCACCATGACTGCCATGCTGTAGCAATTTTTTTTTTCCATCCTGGCAAATTAATTTAGGGTCACTGTAAAGGCGCAAGTTATTTTTACATATGTGTATGAGTCAGAGTTGACCTCATAACACCCTGTCTGTCTCTTTCTCTCTTTGTCCTTCTGCAGGTGTGATTACCTGCAAGATAAACACTCTGGACCGGGAAACCAAGAGTCAGTATGTGGTGGTGGTTAAAGCTCAGGACATGAGAGGATATGCCTCTGGCAGCACAGCCACTACCTCGGTCACTATTATGATCACTGACATCAATGACAACTTGGTTTCTTTTGCCAGAAGTAAGGAGCAGTAACAATCATGGTTTCAATAAAGTTTAAATCCATTTAGGTTTTGGGAACATTAAAGGCATACGGTGGCAAAAATGTTAAATTCTTATCTTATCAAACTGTAATATTAGCAGATTTATTCAGGCTTACATACATGCATACACATAATGTGTGTTTTCCATCCACAGGGAGATATGATGTGGAAGTTCCAGAGAACCACAAGGTGAAGGAAATTATTAGGGTTTTGGAACTGGAGGACAGGGATGAGCTTCAGAACAAACGGCCCATGTTTACCATTCCAAATAACCAACCATTCATTATTGAACCCAGCCCTAACAAGGATGGCAACCTCGTGCTCAAAGAGGTAACAGGCTTACGTGTAAAATGGTTAATATTGCCATGCTAACATTTTGTAAGATCAGTTTTATTTCTGCATTAAACCAGATTAAACTGGAACACCACTTAGACTTCTAGCATGCATGTGTACTGTTATGTTAGTGCTTGAGTAAAATCCATTCTAATTTATTTTACAGATAGGGTTAGCTAATAAAGTGACAAGGACACTTACCTACATCTTTACTACAACTATTCCAAGTAGCTATGTTTGGCATCACACAGCTGAACCTGTGCAACAATTCAGCTGGTTCGTTTCCTGGTTTGGCTGTTTGTGTGGCAACCAAATTAGATAACTCTCCTCTGTGTTTCTATTTAAGATTCCTGAAGTGCCACGTGTCTCTCATATTTGTGTTTATTCCTTGGTGAAGTCACTCTCGTAGTTACTGTCTGCAGTTTGAGATAAAGAGGAGCAGTGGCTCCCCACGTTTTTGTCCTGTGCGCACTCACAGCTATATCAGATTTGCTCAGCCTCTTTTTCATTTTGTGGCTTTGAACGACATGATGGTTTCATTGGATTATCTGGCATTATTTTTGCAGCACAACAAAAAGATTGTCGACTTGATTCACAGCATTTTGCCCTGAAACTGTTATTTGGTCATTGGTCATATTTGTATTCATACGACCACACGGAGTGGCATTAATCAGATGACTCATTTAGATAGGCTGATTGCTTAGTTTTCTAAGGTGGTTACCTTTATCATTTTTATCACACATCATCAATTTTAAACAGCAGTGTGCTTATAAACTTAATTAATTGACTGACCCATTGTTACCCATCAAGGAACTGTGGTGAATTTGGATATATACATATATTAGAAACTACCTTTGCAACTCTCACTATTTTTTCTGTACTTAATTAAATTAATTAATTAAATATTTTGTTGTTACATTAAATTGAATTTTCACATCCTCTTAATGCAACAGTTGGTGTTGATTGGTTAAAGCAGACTTATATTAGTCTCATGGACATATTACTACCCATATACAATATCTGTTTGGCATCATACCATTTTTATCCTGTTAGTCTGTTCATTTTCTCATAAACACTTTGTGGATAATTATTATATAACCAAATCAACAATTCTGTTTTTGATGAGCTGTGTAAACTGCTTTAGACTTTCCGTGCGGCACTGGGAAATGGATACATATCCCAAAACATGAAAAGGGTAGATTACTTTTATGATTAATACATATAAATTAAAGAAACACTTTGAAAACACATCAGATCTCAATGGAAAAAAACATCATGCTGGATATCTATACCAATATGGACTGGATAATGTGTTTAGGGACAAAAGGATGCCACATTCTTCAATGGAAATTAAAATTATCAACCTACAAGAGGGCTGAAATCAAAGACACCCCAAAAATCAAAGTGAAAAAATAATGTGGCATGCTACGCCATTCTGTCGAAAATTTAATTACAGCAACTTAAAATGGTGCTTAATAGTTTTTTATGCCTGTATGCATACCTGACACCATTGTGGCATGATCCTAATGAATATGGTATCCTGGGGAACCTCCTTCATGCTCTCGAGACTGTGCTGGGAGACATAGCAATCCCTCTGGCAATGGCACGTATTGACGTGCCATCGTGGATGAGTTGGACTACCTGTGCAGTCTCTGTAGGGTCCAAGTATCATCTCATGCTACCAGTAGTGACACTAGGAGGGAACAAATGTCAGTGGCCTCCACTTGTTAAACCATTCCTATTTTGGGGGCTGTCTCATTGTTGCTGCTGAAAATGATTAATAACCCCCTCCACTACTTATCTGACCAGATCAATATCCCAGAAGTTTAATTGACTTGATGCTGCACTCTGATTTAAAAAATGTTCCTTTAATTATTTTGAGCTGTGCATGTATCAGAATGCTTTGGGACGCATTCCATCCTCACACTTTGTTCAAGCCTCCAAATTGATGGGAACCTCACGCTCAAACAGCTTTCGCACAAAAATAGATTTACAGTCTAGCAATACCAACAAGGATCATAGTCACAGCATGGTGACAGGATTTCCACAAATTCAAAATTCTAATGTACTGACATTTTCAAAGTGGATTCTGAAGCACACTCTGCCATCACATGACCACCAATTATACGTGACATAAAAAGGTGCGATGCCAAATTCATGATTTTTTTTTTCTGCAGGATGTATATTACGTGATGTGTTTAAGACTGACTTGAAACCTGGCCTCCTTCTCCTTTCAAAAGATATTTATGCTTGCGGGATTTCCAGCAGGTTTACTTCACTGGGTTGTGCTCTTCAGATAAAGTATTTAGGACATCAGAGAGCTGGGAATGTATTCTAATGAAATGAGCTCTGTAATAGCTTACACCCATGCTGGCCTGGAATCAAATCGTACCTCAATCTTCCCCTCAGCTCTCGAGCCCTTCTCATCTTTCTCAACCGCTGTGTTTACGCATACAGAATAAGCCAGCTATCGTCCACACTGTGGTTAAGGTCTTATTCTTGTTAAGCTGTTTACAAATGCTTTGATACCCTGGGACTGAGTATCCTTGTTACCATGAATAATCCAGTTAGCAGAATATTCCTCTGTACCTGTAGTGTCCCATGCACTGATAAAACAGTCTATCAGGAAAAAAAAAAAAACTGAACAGTTGTGTATTTCTAATACATAGGAAATAAATTATAGCGCCCATGTGGATGTGACAGTAAGCTTTCATATATTTGGCAACAAAAAAAATCCATTTGTAACACTTTGCAAGTAATGTGTGCATCTTAAAAAAGTGAAAAAAGTGTGTGTGTGTGTCCCAGTGTAGAACCTTTTTAAAATAGAGGAAAAGACTTGCATTTGCTTTCTGAATCGAGTCCGTGAGTTCGCCAGGTTGATTTGTGACATATGCAGCCTTTTTACACCTGAAATCAAGCGTTGTCCCTGGTGGACTAATGCAGGTGTACAAGATGCATTTGTGCAAAGAAAAAAAAACTAAGGTGCAAATGCAGTGTGTCCCCACACTTGAAGAGTACTTTTGGGCATGCAAGTGAAATGAGGTCAAAAGACTTATAGTTGTTAGGTTTAAAGAGTAACATATTGTTGAAAGAATTGTTGAAGGCTGTGTGCATCAGACGCACACAGCATGAGTTCTCTGTTAGTGAGAGTTATAAGTGAGCTGTGTAATCTAGCTTCAGATGCCTTTAATATAAAAAAAAAAAATCAAAGTAACAAAAAAATCTAGCATACTTGAAACAGTGTAAACTTGTACAAGGCACTGTTTTATATATTTATGGAATGAAGATAATGTTGACTCTGCACTGAAGCCTTGGCATCACAGCCACAACATTTTTTGTCCATGAAAATGCAACTAGTACAAGAATTCATAATCAGATATCTACACTAAATTTAAAATCATATTTTAATTAGCATTGACATGTTCCTGGCTCACTTTTCTAACCCTTTTCTGCACTCCCTAGGCTCTGGACTTCGAGAAAACAAACAGCTACTCTTTCACTGTCCAGGTGCAAGAAAATGTGCAGTTTCCTGCAGACAACAGGGACAGTGCAGTCACCAGTGCACAGGTAAATATCAGACAGGGCAACTGTAGCCTTCTTGAGTCTACAGGTGAATGCTGGTGATTTGCAGTTCAAAATAATTCTTACCTTATGTTGGCCTTCAAGCGACCTCTCAGTTCATCCTCTGAAAAAAAAGCCCTTTTAGCTGATTTCTCTCTTTAAGGTCACCCTCCATTTCCATTTGTAACCATTTACCTACATATATGCATAAAATAGCACATAAAGGATTAGAGAAAAAGAATATGAACAAAGCAATTCAGTCCAGTGATTCTAGCACATTAAAATTTCCAATGTGGGTCTAAACCGTTACCCATAATTTAAAATTGACAGGTCAACATCAAAGTGTTAGATGTAGATGAGCCACCGATCTTCTCTGAGCCCATGTACACCTTTAGCGTGAAGGAAGAAATGCTTGTGAACAACATAGGAATCATCAAAGCCAGAGATCCTGACAGAGCCAACAAGACCATACGGTATGCTGCACACATGCCCCAAAATAACTGACAGTGTTACTAATCCTGTAAAGTGTTTGTTAGACCGATCTAGTCCTTTCTGTTTAGGTACTCCATCTTGGAGAGGGACTGTCCTATCGGTATCAACCCGCTCACAGGTCAATTGTACACTCTGAGAAAGCTGGACAGAGAACTGGAGCCCGCACACATGTTTCAAGTTAAGGCACAAGAAGAGCCAAGTGGTATGTCACACACTCTCATAAGAGCTGTACGGGGTTTATTAATCCTGTTTCCTCTAAACAATAGATCCTCACATGAAAAATGGAAACCATGTGTTTCCTTTAACAATAGTAATGTGCATACAGGGAGGGAGTTAAAGTACAAAGGCCAAAAAAGACATTTTGTTCTCTTGGCTGAGCAACTCTTGTGGATTTATTGAAGGATGGGAGTGTAACACATTAACAGGGATTTTTACAGGTTTAACACATCTCCGAAACACCTGGTCGACCCACATGAGAAGGAGAGAGTAAGCAGGAAAATCACATTAGTGCGTCTCTTTGTTCACTTCCAGCTCCCAAACCAAACTCTATATTTTTAGACCAGCAATGAATGAAATCCAAAGATCTATTTTAGTGGCTTGTCACAGTGTTTAAGGAACACAATGGTCCCCTGAGCTTGACAAGGTCCTCGATATACAGTAAATGTTCTGTACTAAAGATAGTTTCAAAATCTTAGTACAAGAGACAGAAAGAGAGACGCATATTTATCAAAAGATGAACGCTCAAAAAGAACATCAGTGATACAAAATAAATGTAAAAGATGCTTTAATGTGGCAAAAATAACCATCCAACAAACAGCTTACAAATAGAAAGCCTTTCAGTCACTTGACCTTAATCAGTTCCTTCAGTGGCAGAGACATACGCACCTTATCTCCAGCATAATCACTGTCACATCGGCCCATAAAGGTAAACGAGAAACAACTCGATTAGGAACTTTTGCATTTCATTTCTATGTGTCCTCTTCTCTTTCAATATTTGATAATAAACAATGCAAACTGAGAAAAGTATTGAGGAAATAGTGAGTTAAAGTGTAATTGTTTTCCACGTTTGCATCTCTTCATGTTAAGTACCAGAAATACTGAATGAAACTAAACGATACCGTCAGAGTTGAGCGCCCTCTTGAATCTCTGCTGTTAGGTAATACTTTATCGTTGTCTTTCCTCCGTAGGTTTGGAGTCAGCTGTAAAAGTTAACATTAATGTTCAGGACATAAATGACAACCAGCCTGAACTCATGGTGTTCGATGACATCTTTGTATGCGAGAATGATGAGTCTAATACGGTAAGATATATTTTATATATATATATATATATATATATATATATATATATATATATATATATATATATATATATATATATATATATACATATATATATATATATATATATACATATAAACTGCATGATTTACATTTGCATGTCAAGAATTCTAAATACTGGTAGTTGAGTGAGTGTAATGAATGTAAGAAAAATATTTATTTTAGAGTTATTTTTTCTTTCTTTTCTCAGGTAATTGGAACCTTGAGTGCCACAGATCGAGACGAACAGGCAGCTACCTTCACTTTCAGTCTGGCCACTGAGAACTCCAACTTCTCCATCAGAAACTATGGCAGTGAGTCCTTGTGTGCACTGAGCATTTCTTTTCTTGCTTGCTGCTTTAAACGGTGCTCTGAGCGAGCACTAGCCTTGGCACCTGTTGCTATGCAACAACAGGAGATCCATTTGAAGCACAATGCTCTGTTTCTGAAACTTTAAATCATTTTAACTTCTCAGAGCCTTCTTTGGTTCTTGCAGCAGGAGGGAGATTTAAATGCACAACAGCAAATATTAGAAATAATTTGGGTTTGATGGGCTCACAGTTAGCTCCCTGTGTGGGTCCTGGGTTCTCCCTGTGCGTGAGTGGGTTCTCTCTGGGAACTGTGACTTCCTCCCACAGTTGCCAGAAATGCATGTTAGCCTAATTGGTTATTCTAAATTGGCCGTGAGAGTAAATGGTGGTCTTTTTCTATGTGCTAGCCCTGCGATAGACTGGTGACCTGTGCAGGGAGTACCTTGCCTTTCTCCCTGCACCCTTCCCATGACCTCTGAATTGGACAAGCTGTTATGTTTTTCAAGTTATGGGTCATAACAATGCAGAGCATAGTTATCCTACAAAAACATAAAATATATTGTGAGAACTACAGTATGGTAAAATTGAGTGTTATTTTTACAGTAAATTAGAAATAATAAACATGTTGGTGGTGAATAAAGACTTTTATTTACAGAAACCTTATTAACACCAACACACACAATACCCAAAGATGGGTAACTAATGTCTGAAAGGTCCACATGAGTGGAGGATTGATTACCCACAGGCTATGACTCTGGTTGATGAACCAATCCAAGTGGTCTTTTCTGTATGCTGTATGTCTGTAGACACTGAAAAGAGTCACGTTTACTGGTTGTTGGAACAGGAAGGTCTCAGCAGCAACTGTTGCTTGAATGTGAGTAGTTCCCAGAGGAAGAATGTACCAATACAGGAAAAAAAAAACAAAACATTAAAATGTTGTCAGAAAATATATAGTTTTCATTTTTAACAGACTACTATTCAGACTATATAAAGATGGACTTAGCCATTATAACTTTAGCCATTGGTTTGTGAACTACACTGTCACCATCTTTGACCAGATGTGACCACATTTTGACAAGACGACCAGCATACAGAATACAGAGATCTCTGTTGGATTATTCCTCATTCAGAGAAGCATCTACAGGTAGTAGATCTGATGCCATTTGAGAGAGAAAAAAATGCAGATATAAATTTATAAATTAAAAAGTGTCCACTTGAATAAACTAATGTGACATATGTAGCTGATCCTGAGAGACATTTTGTGGCAAAGGTTGGTGCTCGGTTACATCAGCTTTTTTTCTTCTTTCTTTCTTTTTTGTGTGTGTGTGTGGGGGGGGGGTATAGCATGCATAATGGCATAGGTAAAACTGTATTCATCATTTTATCATCATATTCGGTGATAATCCATGAAAGCCAGAGGAAAAGTAATTCCAACACTTGTAGTCAAAAATTAAAAAGTTTGAATAGATGAAAGCCTCAGGTAGTCTGATGAAAGATTTAGGTGAGTGTTAGTATTTAATCTAAGTGAAACCTGAACCATACTGAATGGAAGATAAACAGAGGAAAAAGGTGTGAGCTTAACTCATTCATTTCTTTTATGCTCATCCCTGGAGGGGTTGACTTGTTGAACACAGCAAAACATGGCAAAAGAAAAGAATAATGAAGGTGGAGGAAAAATTTTTTAAGAAGCACGATGTTCAGGACTAAGGGAGGAGAGGGAGGAGTAGAAGCAAAGGAGACAAAAAGAGGAAGAAGTGAGGATAAAGTAGAGAGAGATGTATTACATAAGGAAAATGTTAGAGAATTGAAATGAAAACGGAAAATCAAAAACAAAGAAATGGGGAATAACAGCAGATGAGAAAGTGAGGTAAAAGGGAGCTGAAAGAAATAGGAGAATAAATGAGAACTAATGAACAGGGAGGAAAAGCAGGGCCTTGGAAATGAGAGGGGAGGAGAAGAAAGACGGGCACGGAATGAAAAAAGAAATAAGTGCAGTTGCAGAACAAAGAAGTAAGAGAAGACGAGGACATGAAAGAACACTAGAAACATCACATTTTAAGAGGGGGGGTTAAAAAGGTGAAGAGGAAGAAAAAAAGGTGGGAAAGAGGAAAGGAGGAGAGAGGAAAGAGTAGCTGTTTGATAAGTGCTGGTTGTCGGCACATGTTCTCCCCCGTGGCTCGGGACTGTGCCCCCCAAAAACCATCTGACAACACCTTACACCACTTAACACACAAACTATAACATAGCCTCACACACACACACACACACACACACACACACACACACAAAGGCCTGCAAAGGCAAAGGCCTTTGAAATATTTTATTGACTACCAGCTCTTTAAAACTTGCATAAATCAACCTTCATTATGGGATTCACAAAGACTCACACACTCCAACAGTCAATGTAGCTGCACAGTGAAGTGACAGGATTCCATGTTCGGACCAGGAGACTACATGAAGCTTAGTACATTAACGCCGGACATATGAAAGAGAGCTGGAGGAGGAGAAGGAGGTAGGAAAACAAAGGAAAAAAGGAGAAACCATTAATTGGATGCAGGAAGAAAGATACGTAAACAGAAAGAAGTATAGAAAGGATAGCGAGAAACATCCAGAAATTCATAGAGACAGGAAAGGGAAGAAATCAAACAAAGGAGGAGCAGGAATCGAAACAGAGAGGAGGGATGAGATGAAGGGCGGACAGAAGCCGTTTCATCTTTTATTCAGTTAGTTAAGGCTTCATTTATACCCATGTCCTCCCACACATACCTTTGCAGATGTTACACAGAAATCACAGCGCAAACCTGATTGTGGCAAAGTGTTTGTACGCACCAAAGTCTGGTCTGTTTACCCAAGTTATAACAAGTCCTATGGCATGCCTTTATAATCTCCCCATGAAAACACTTCTTGCTTCATTTATCTGGTTTGTCCCAATAATTGAGATAATGAGCTTTTTTCAGCACCTGGTACAGTACGGTGTTGTTAGTCTGTAGCTGCTATGCAGAGCTTTGCGTGTCACTGTGTCCTGTCATCTTTGTACGTGTGCTTCTCTCAATCATGTCTGTGGTTTTGTGCAGTCATTTAGCTTAGTTCACCCAGCAGAGAAAACAGAAATCATAAAAAACAATGAATGTCTATGTAGTGAACATAAACCATTAAAAACAATAAAATCTGTCCGCCGGAGTGCTTCGCATACCTGCTTTTTGTTGTGTGTGTGTGTGTGTGTGTGTGTGTGTGTGTGTGTGCTCTTGGCTTTTTGGAGTACTGCACACAAATGTGTCTGGAACTCTCTACATAGGTTGAAGACACCAATGTGGAACACCACCAGTGTGGTATCACTATTTATTTCCAACACAGATTTGAGAATTAAGAGAAATTGTTACAAAAAAAGCCTTTCTTTCATGTACATGGACACTTGAAATAGCTGCAAAACAGTTTAAAGGCCAGACATTTTACATATTCACTCATGCTCTTTCAGTTCAAAGAGCAACAATGTCGCACACATCGTTCACTGAAGAGTTTCAAAAAATAAAAGATTAAAAATAAATGAATCGCGGTGCAGGTATTTAGTAGATTTTCATTTCCAAAGTGGAATTCATTATGCGCTGAAAACACAACGAACAAATGCTCGAACAGATCCTTTCAATAAACATCCTGAGCATTCTCCTATATAATTCACAGAACACATTGTGACCTGATTTTATTAAAAGTATTTGCTCATGAAAAAGAGAATCAGCCCTTTAAAGAGGTTCAGCTTCAAGTGTTTATGAAAACGCTTTGAGGTAGGAAATGAAAATCATTCACGCTGGTGCAGAATCAGATCTCCTGTTAAGCACTCCTAATTTGAACTTAAACTCCAAACGTCAGCAATAGCCAGGTTGTTTTTATTTGAACATGCCCTTAAACCAAAGCTACTGTATAGGTTTCTTTACTTGAGAGTATTCAGAAGGGCCTTTCCTGCCATTGTGTTCTTTGAAATTCCTCCAGCGCTGGGATATTGTGGAGAAAAGCTCTCTGTAGGAAACTTCTGTCCTGCCAGCAGTTTGACTAATGACTGTATTGTTGGTCAGGCCTATGAAAAGGACATTGATGTAACCCACTCGATATGTTTCATGACTTTTAACTAAAATTATAATTCAGTTCAGTTCTTTTTTAAGAGCACCGGTTCACAATAACAGTGACCTCAAGGTGCTCATGGTTTTTATGCAGATCCTACATTATTACAATGAGAACCCCAACAATCCCCAACAGCAGGAGCGGGAAGACAACCCTCCCTCTTAACACTGGGGTTCCCATTTGCCAGGAACTGGCGAACTTTTCTGTATCACACCTTGTCTGGCTACCGATTGACCAAATTACACACAGAACTGCATGTAATGGAGAGACATTTTCAATCCCAACATTCTCCTCTGCAAATGAGAGTAAATTATGTCAAAACATTTACTCTCCATCTTCATTTAAAACCCCCCCTCTGGCTTCTTGTAGGATCCACTTTTGCATATTTTTAATCTGCTGTGATTTTTTTTTTTAATGATCCTAAATAATCTGAAATGCATTAAAGTGATAATCACAAATCATCTGTCTGTCTCTATTTAGCCTCTTTCTCCTCGCTGTCTTATCTCAAATCTAGTCTTATCTGTTCAGCATGACTCATAAAAATAGACCGTTTAGACTGTGCAGATCAACATTAGTTCTGCTTTAGCGAAAGAAGGTGATGAGTGAGGCAAATTAGGCAGGTTTTGGAGAAAACAGAAGGGAATTTGTGCAGCAATATTTTGAACTAAACTCACTGTGTGTATTTATTTACTTGCTTGCACAGACGGCACAGCAGCCATCATGGTTAAACAGGGCCCGTTCAGCATGGATGACCCCAAGGATCACAGTGTGGATATAAGCGTCAGTGACGGAGGACATCCCGTCAAGACCAGCATCACCAAAGTGTTAATCAGGGTCTGTGTTTTTTTTTGTTTTTTTGTGTGTGTGTGATGTTTAAAATTGCTTGAGATTATTTCAGCTCTGAGAATAATTCAATAACAGATGAAATGAAAATGATATTTTCTGAACTTTGACCTTGCCAAACTCAGTTTTAATGCCTTAAACCTCATAATCAAACGTGGAGCGTAGCTTAAATGAATGTTCAGTAAACGGACACTCGGGTTTGACTGATTATTGGTGTTTTGCTGCAGTTATGCCGGTGTGACGCCAAACGGAGCCGCATGCATTGCAAAGCTGAGGCTCGTAGGATGGGCGTCAGTGTTCATGCCCTGGCAGCCATTTTGCTTTGCATACTGACAATTCTGGGTAAGTTCGTTGTTTCCCCCTTCTTCTTTTCTACTGTTTTTCTTCCTTCTTCTGTAGTCCTGTCCTGTAGTCTGTAGTTGTCATTTTAGGTGAAAATGGCCATCGCTGATTTCCTTACCGTGACCACTGTTTTCATCTTTAGAACTGCATTAAAGGGCTAATCCAGAGGATTTTTTTTTTCCTGAAAAGCTCAAACATTGAACTCCACTGGTTTTGCATACTGCAGTCTGTGCATGGGTGTTTTTGGAGTACTATTGTTTATATGAAAATGTTTCTCTTTTAGCTCTGGGGTGAGTAGTACAAAAACAGAGCCTCAAGTGATTATGTCACAGATGATGACAAGTTGTGTAGGTATGGAGTTTAAAAAAAAAAGAAGCAAGGAGTGAGGTCTGTGCTCTGCTCCTCATCTCTGCTTGAGGCCATAGATGACCTGAACAGATCTCTGACACATCTATCCGTGACCGGGTTGCATTCTGGGTACTGTACAGTAGGTGTTGGGGTTTTGACAGGAAGACAGTATAAAGACACATCTCGTTTTGCAGCTCCCTTTTTTAAACTACCCATCACTAATATGGCAAACCTTATGGAAACGCAGTGTTCAGTTGTTGTGGTATTAGGTAATAGAGTTTTATTATCTGATTGAGTAACTGGCTTCTGCATTTTTAAGCTGAGTTTTGCTGGTCTTTGTTTGGATCTAGAAAGCTGAAACCATCATTTCCAGAATTCATACTGAAACCATGAGAAATTCATTGCAATATTTATTTTATTAATTTACATTCATATTGGAAGATTTTTGCAACTTATTATCATGCACAACATCAATGTACAAAATTATCTGATGACAATAAAATACAGGAAAAAAACCAAAAACCACAGCGCTGGTGTACCATCAGTACACCATGATGGATCTGGCTGAAGCAGAGCACACCTCTTACCAAGTGGATCTGGAGGTAAAAAGAGGTGACACATGAAATTCTCAACCAGAGAGGGCAGTGAAACACTTCAAGTTTCTAACACACTGTGTAGGGCGGCAGTCGTGTTTATGCCAGGAATAAACATTTGGAGAAAAAAAAAATCTGATCTCTGACATCATTTTTTGTTGTTTTTGTTGTTGGAAGTAGGAAAGCTTTTGAAAGTAAACAATCTGAATTAAGTAAATTCTAAACAGGAAAAAACAAAATTCTCACTCTGCTTAGAGTTGATTAAATCACATCGCATAAATAAAATGTAATGAACGAGCATTCTTTTTTTTATTATTTAGAAACTGGAATCAGGGATAGATACCTGACTGTTTAAAAGGCCATTAATGCAAAATGGTACACTTCTTCTTAGACTTTATTACCTGTAAACAAAAAAAGTGTAAAAAAATTGTAAAAAACACTGCAAATCCACATTGTTGTTGTTCTCTGAGAGAAGTTCGTGAAGACGGCATCAGTGATAGATGCAAAAAGCCAGCGCTGAGTGATCAGGACACGTGCACAGATTCACTTGCCCTTGCTCTGCGATAAATAAGATTTGTGTTTTGCGGGGAACGCTTTTCCCTTCTGGTGTTGTTGGTTTTATGAATAATGCAGTGGCGGATGTGGAAATAATGCCTGTAGTTGTGAGCTCAATATTCTCTTTGATACCTTCGCCCCCTGCCTTTTTTTTTTTTTTTTCATTCTGGGGAAAAAGAGACAGTTGTCATGTTGGATGAGAGGCACACTGGAGATCCTTTGCCAAACAAGAGGGATCCGGAATGATACGTACTGAAGAAAGAAAGAAAAAGAAGAGGAACTTTAAGATAAGAAGAGATGGAGAGAAAAATCATACATCGAGACTTAGATATTGGACGTGGAGATTGGCGAAACAGGCAGACAGATGTGAGACAGTGAAGTGAGGTAGAATGAGACCAACTGAGTGACAGAGAGACAGAAAGAGGTTAAAGAAGAGAGACGTGGAAGAGGAGAATTGTGGGAAAAGCAGCAGAAGAATAGAAGTGGTAATGAGGAGAGTTTATCAGTTCTTTAGGTGCCGTCTGCTTATCAAGCACCACCAAACACTCAACCTATTAACTATTAATACACTCCTTCACTATCGGGCCTTTTCCCCTTCATTTTTTCCCTTCATCTCCCCCTTCCTCTGTTTCTTTCCCTGTGGGTCTCTCTGTCTCCCTAACTTCCCCCTTCTATCTCTATTTCTCTTTATCAAACACCCCCCAACACAGGCTAGATTAACTATTTAATTCACTTGTCATTATCTGTCAGGGCCCAAAGCAATTTAGCGTGCTCCCCATTCACAGACACATTTTCTCACATGAAGCCGGGTTTGACACACGAAAGAACATTTTTCTCAGTCCTTCTTCTCTAAAGAAAGGGCTTCTTCTTTTTTTCTCTTTTCTTGTCCCTCTAAGTCTGATATCTCCGGAGCTTATTAAACTGCAGAGCATGTGTTGTAAAAGATTAATCTGTTGGTTTCCCATGCAAACTTAAATTAGTCCCGCTCACCCTCAACTAAAAGGCATGGCTAATGCTGCCCGTCCACTGAGAGAGAAAGAGGTTCATATCGGGACCAGGGCTTGGGGCCTAATCTAATGTCAAATGTATCCTTCCTCTCTTCCTTCTCTCTCTTGTCTCTCTCTTGGTGTCCTCACCCCTAAGTCTCCCATCTTTTCCGCTTCTCCTCCCCCCAGTCAGTGTCTGCTCGCCTCAGTTCCTCCCCCTTTCCTTTTGTTTTCATCTCATTTCTCCAGCTTCCTTTTCCTCATGCTCTGACCACTGACATGCAGCACATAACCTAGAACTTTACTGAGTTTCTTTTAACATACTTTCTTACCAAGTTTGACTTTTTGAACACACTTTAATATAATCATAAAGTTGTATCCAAGTCGATTCAGTTAATTTTAGAATAAGCATAACAATATAGTAATGTCTTGAACTTATGAATGAGCAGATCAGCTGTAGTGTAGATAAAATCATAGGGGGAATAATGGGATGCTGCCCATCATTCTCTCTGAGATTGATTCACTGATTGAGCAAAGAGCTATTTCAGGCAGACTATGAAGTCAAGCTCTGGCAAATATCAGTATACAGTGGGTACGGAAAGTATTCAGACCATTTTTCACTCTTTGTTTCATTGCAGCCATTTGCTAAAATCAAAAAAGTTCATTTTATTTCTCATTAATGTACACTCAGCACCCCATCTTGACAGAAAAAAACAGAAATGTAGAAATTGTTGCAAATTTATTAAAAAAGAAAAACTGAAATATCACATGGTCATAAGTATTCAGACCCTTTGCTGTGACACTCATATTTAACTCCCATGCTGTCCATTTCTTCTGATCCTCCTTGAGATGGTTCTACTCCTTTATTGGAGTCCAGCTGTGTTTAATTAAACTGATTGGACTTGATTAGGAAAGGCACACACCTGTCTATATAAGAGCTCACAGCTCACAGTGCTTTCAGAGCAAATGAGAATCATGAGGTCAAAGGAACTGCCCAAGGAGCTCAGAGACAGGATTGTGGCAAGGCACAGATCTGGCCAAGGTTACAGAAGAATTTCTGCAGCACTCAAGGTACCTAAGAGCACAGTGGCCTCCATAATCCTTAAATGGAAGAAGTTTGGGACGACCAGAACCCTTCCTAGACCTGGCCGTCCAGCCAAACTGAGCCTTGGTGAGAGAGGTAAAGAAGAACCCAAAGATCACTGTGGCTGAGCTCCAGAGATGCAGTAGGGAGATGGGAGAAAATTCCACAAAGTCAACTATCACTGCAGCCCTCCACCAGTCGGGGCTTTATGGCAGAGCGACCCGACGGAAGCCTCTCCTCAGTGCAAGACATGTGAAAGCCCGCATAGAGTTTGCCAAAAAAACACATGAAGGACTCCCAGACTATGAGAAATAAGATTCTCTGGTCTGATGAGACGAAGATTGAACTTTTTGGTATTAATTCTAAGCGGTATGTGTGGAGAAAACCAGGCACTGCTCAATACACCTGCCCAATACAATCCCAACCGTGAAACATGGTGGTGGCAGCATCATGCTGTGGGGGTGTTTTTCAGCTGCAGGGACAGGACGACTGGTTGCAATTGAAGGAAAGATGAATGCGGCCAAGTACAGAGACCTCAGTCTAAGGTGAAGGTTCATCTTCCAACAGGACAACAACCCAAAGCACACAGCCAAGATAACAAAGGCATGGCTTCAGAACCACACTGTCAAAGACCTTGAGCAGCCCAGCCAGAGCCCAGACTTGAACCTGATTTGAACATCTTTGGGGAGATCTGAAAATGGCCTTACACCGACACGCCCCATCCAACCTGATGATGCTTGAGAGGTTCTGCAAAGAAGAAAGGGATAAACTGCCCCAAAATAGGTGTGCCAAGCTTATAGCATCATACACAAAAAGACTTGAGGCTGTAATTTCTGCCAAAGGTGCATCAACAAAGTGTTGAACAAAGGTTGTGAATACATATGTACATGTTATATATTGTTGGTGAACAATGAATTGAATCTATTTTGGAATAAGGCTGTAACATGACAAGACGTGGAACAGTGAAGTGCTGTAAATATTTTCAGGATGCACTGTGTGAAAATCAGCATCTTTTCAATACAGTGGTCCTGTCGGAACTAACCTTTAAGACTTATATCAGGACTGCTTATGTTACTTGGTGGATATCAGTTTTAAAATATAAGTCCTTATTATCTGATCTACCACATTTACTCTTTCCCTGCATTTTCCTTAATGTTTTACACAAAATCTTATTGTAAATTGGGTTTTTTTTTTTGGAACATCTAGTGACACAATTCAAACCAGAATTGTCCTGATATCCAGTTGTGTGATTCTGATGTCACTCATACAAAGAGAATATTTGGGATCTGACACAGGTTAAGATTTAAGTAGGTTTAGAGTTTATGCTTTAGGTTCATGTTTTCGGATTATGTGTGGAAATTTTTGCCCTGTGCACATCCTGCTGCTTTTATTGTTTTCCTGACAGACAGCATCAAAAGCCCAGGTCTGATTATGCTCTTTGTTGCTTGAACTTAAGCAAATGTTAGTTTTTAACATTTCTGTATTGATTTTAAGATTTAAGACTCCTATTGTTACATCCACATTTCCCTTCCCCTCCCTTCACCCCTTTTTCTCGCTTTCTCGATTGTTCAGTTCTTCGTCATCTGCTTCTCTTTCCTTTCCTTCTCATCCCCCTGCACCTTGTTTTCTCACACTCATTTCCACTTCCCTCCTTGTGTTTACTGAATTTCTCTTCCTGTCTTTTGTGCTCTCTTTTCTTGTCTTTCTTTGCACAGTTGCTGTCGTCTTGTCTCTGGCTCAGTAGATTCACTTAAGGTTTTCATGCTTGGGGCGAACGTCTCAGATACCTTAAACCATCTACTCCTCATTTTCTCTCCCTCATCACTGCAGTGTTTTCCAGTCTCATTCCCTTGTTAGCGCTCCACTTTTCCCACTTGTTTCCTGCCCCCATTCTTATTCTGCTTTGGTTGCAAGTCTCTATCATTATTTCACATTCACAGAGCCATTCACAGAGGTCTGAAAGGAGGCAGTATGTGGCATTGCATATAGGTCAGCAGAGGGATTATGAACTTTACATCTAAATATATACCGTTTCCCATGTGGTGATTTCCTACAATTTATTTGCAACCGTTTTGAGTTGCTGTCCTGGATGTCGGCTGAATGTGTTCTAAATGCATGTTTCTCTTCTGTGCTCTTAAGTCATAGTGATCCTGTTTGTGATGAGGAAACGCTACCAGAAGGATTCTCTGGCCAATATGAAAAACAGCGGAGAGATTCACGAGCAGCTGGTCACATACGATGAGGAGGGAGGAGGAGAGATGGACACTAATGGGTATGCAGATGAAAAGATGCACCGCCATAGACTTTTAAACTGACAACCTGAATATAACTGAAATGAGCTGACATGGTTTATCAGCAGCCCTCCTTTTTTTTTTCCTTTTTTTTTTTTTTTGCAGACCTACATTTCAGTTCATTTTCTTTATCGACTTCTCAAAGGAAGGACTTTCAACCTTTCGACAAAACAACAAAAACCAAAGAATCTATAAATTCTTGTCAAAAAACGACATAATCATTTTTAATTTCAAATGCAAAATGTTGCTTTTTACTCACCCTTTCAGCAAAGCCAGCGAGGCCATTAATGCTCTTTTTTTGCCATTAATTTCTCTTTTATGGTTGCCATGCATAAAAAATGACTTTACCAGCTCACAAAAACTGAAGGGGTGCTTTAATTATTTAACTGCAGGATTAAAACTCGGTCTACTGGGAACACAGACAGCTTTTTAAACATTTAAATATTCCTCTTTACCTTTTAGTGTTTATGTTTGCATTGCATACATCTGGCCTAGTTTAACCCGATCTATATCAAAATATCATTTGAGCCATCATCCAGGTAACCTAGCCATATTAACTGAACCGCAACACACGGTTTGCTGTTGAGAGCCACAAAGACAGGTTAAAATAAGAATATCCATTAAAACCAGAAGGTACAACAGAGTAGGCAAGACATTTCTACGTTATAATAATGGAGGCTTTCTGAAAGATGTTTATAAAGATCAAATCTGTCTTCAAATGCCTGTACCCGGACAGACTCTGCCCAGCTCATGCTCCCTTTCTGTGATGAGGAGTTTAACGGCTCCCATCAAATTAACTAATTCGATTCCCTTTTCTTTTAGCTACGATGTCTCAATCCTTACTTCTGCTTGCCATGATGGCTCCCTGATTCGCCACCAAGATCACCGCCCCCACCCTTCTCTCTACGCCATGGTCCAGAAGCCCACCCACCACACTCAGCCCACCGCATGTAAGGGCGACATGGCAGCAATGATTGAGGTAAAGAAAGATGAAGCTGATCATGACCGAGATGGCTTCCCGTACGACACTCTCCACATCTACGGCTACGAGGGACCCGAGTCTTTAGCCGGAAGTCTCAGCTCTCTGGGAAGTTCCTCTACCGGTTCAAACTTGGATTATGACTTTCTCAGCGACTGGGGGCCGAGGTTCAGGACCCTGGCAGAGCTTTATGGCGTAGACGGACAAGATTACTACCATCAATACTGATAATAACACATAATGACAAAATACACACACATACAACAAACATACAGCTTGCATCATCGATCAGAAAGAGCCATAGTAATACATTCACACGCTGACCAAAAGCATGCAGGAATTATACACATTCACACTCATACAGACCTTGACAACCATGTTCTTGAGAGACTTCTCCAGCTCCTTAAAACAGAATCAGGGAGCTTTTTTCTAGTAACAATGACTAACTTGTGTTATCATGTGTAATTCAGTTAATCCATTAGTGTGTTGTGGCTCCCGTCTGTTCACTCCCAGAAAAAAAGCTTCATCAAAATATGGAAGCTCCGTCAAGTTGAGTCGAGGAGGTTTTTTTTGTGTTTGTTTTTTTTCCCCATTTCCAGTATAATGCTGGAAAGATTTTTAAAGTAAACCCAGGACATCGCTGAAAGTTGATTTGACAGTAGGAGATCCACGCCGTGAGGATTTTCTTCGGCAAATGTATGGAAGTCTAAGCAGGTGAAATTCCTCTTCAGGCCTTAACCAGTCAGTTTATCTTGGGCACCTGACGGGTTAATCAGGTGACTGTCAGTGATGTTACTCCCTTAAGTTCTTTTGCATTTAATAACTGTCTCAGCCGTCATATGCAGCAGCGTTCTGTAATATGTTTGTTTCCCGGTGATGACTGTGTCAAAAGACACGGAGCATTGCAGGTGAAAAGTCTGTAGCTTGATTCCCTGAAAATTAGCATCACCTTTACCCATCATACTGGCCTCTTAATATACGATTAACTAAATTTACATATTTAAAAGCTTATATCCTGTTTAACACTAAGCTGCATTCCTGATATAATACTGCAGACTCAATATTAGCTAATTTACTACAAAAGCTATTATAGGGATCATAATTATTTTTTTTAATTCAGTCCAACTGGGAATGCAAAATGCTGCGTGTGAAAGCAACTCACTGCTGATCTTTTTTCCCCTCTTTTACTCTTTTTTTTTTCTGTCTCTTTTGGTATGTGGCCTGTGATCTCTTCTAGCTTTGATGTGTGTGTGTGTGTTTTTATTTTTTTTATATTTGACAAAAGGGACACAAACATGGCGAGAACAAGGTGGTTTTATTTTTGATCTGCGGTTGATGATTTGATTTGTAAATATGATCGCTTGAGGGGTTTACTGTACTGAGAAACTTTGAGCAGCCACACGACTTTAAGCTCAAAGGGGTTTGAAGTGTTTGATCACAGCAAGATGCCCGTTATGTTTTCTTCATCTGAAATACTACAAGAGACTGTCTGTAGGGAAAGTTCAGCTCTGGAAATGTTACATCGAGAGTGTTAAGTCCAGTGGGTTATCTTGTTACATGCCCACTTTCTCACTTCACTGAGTTCATGATTCTCTGATGTCCAGACATGACATCAGGTGTCTGAACAATACTTAACTGAATATAGTAGAAGTGTCAAAAGTTTCAGATTTTTAACACTGTTGCATTTTTTTTAAAAAAAAAAGGTGAATACCTTAAAAAAAACAACCTCTTTTTGTGTTCCTGAAACCAACCATCTGATATGAATAAGGTCATTTTCTGAGTAAGTCATTTTGCCCATTTTCTCAGTTATCTCCTGCTCTGAAAAGAGAAAAGACAATCGACAGACGGACAGAAAGGAAATGACACTACTGCTTCTCAGACAGAATTACAGCATGTTCTGAGGGTTTATTTGACAGAACCCATCATCACGCTTATTGTTGAGATGAAAGCCTAATTCTCAGAGGCCTACTGGAACAAAAGTAATTCAGACAACTCAGGAAGCACAGAGCTGCAAAAGCAGCTAGTTGGGCAGCCACAATGGCTCTGAGGTGGCTTGAATAACTTTAACCTCTAATCCTTTATGGCTACTATCAGATCATAAAATTTGTGATAAAAAAAAATACCCCAACAGATGGTTATTTAACATCCTACTAAAAATATCTAACCCTCACGGGCTGTAGGGTTGGGTAATCATGTCTCCTAATACTTGTGTAGCATTATTTTATTTAACTGCTGTTAAAGTCCATCTGACTAAAATATGTCTTTTGCATTATGTATAGCCTTTACAGATATGCTGGGTATTTGTTCTATCCAATCTCTTTAGTAATCAGGAACACGTAATCCCAAGGCCAGACTCACTAGCCTTTAAACAATAACCACAGACTTTTTGGTTTATTGTATAAATGAACGCCCAGGAAATAAATCATGGTGGCTGTGAAGGTAGAAGGTCACTAATTGTCTGTGATTACAATCTAGTACCCTTTTTTTTTTTTTTTGCTGAAAGCACCACTCTACTGAAAACACAGTCAAATAGCCTTATTTCTTTCTTTCTTTTTTAATGTAATTTCCATTTATTTATCCTGCTGTTTAGTCCCAGTTGGAGTTGAACTTGTTCCCTTAAAACTCAGTCCTGCTTGGAATGCCTTTTGATAAACAGCAAGACAATAGCTGGAAGTCCTCTCAATGCTTTCCTGTTGGGGTTCATTCATATATATATATATATATATATATATATATATATATATATATATATATATATATATATATATATATATATATATATATATAATATACACACACTTAGCCAGTTCCTTCTCCCCAGTCTCAGCCTTGCTCTCCTTGTTTGCCTCACGATATCTCGTCCACGCTGTCTTTCTCTTCGTCTTCTAATCAGCAAAGCCAAACTATGGACTCAACTTCCTGTCCATCTGGGAGGTTGTGCCCGCCTCTTCCTGTCTGTGTTATCTTTCTCGTGGGCCAACACATTGTGCTTGTTTCCTGCTTGCGCAGCCTGAGAAACGACCTTGAAGAGGAAGAGGGAGTGAGGCAAGGAGCGACAAGGGGTGAGGATGGGGGGTTGGGAAGACAGAAGAAAAGAACAATGTAGAGCAGTGATTAGTTTTCCAGCTGATCAGAAACACTTCAGAGCAGACATGCGTGTGATGTGCTTTGTTGACCTGTAAAATTTGGTATCTTTATGAAGCTATAAAGAAATAAATACAAATACCCCAGAGGTAAGTCTTAGGTTTACAAAGGAATTCTCACTATTGTGGCCCCAAAATGGCAGCAACAGAATCTTAAGTACTCTTACCTTCAGTTTGTGTCTCCTCATTGTTTTTAGGCATTTAGACAATGCACCCATGAGCTTGGTCACAAGCAGCCCACGGTTTTTGTAAATGTGAAAAAGAAAAAAACCTTCAAAGATGTTTTAAAAATCCTGTCACAACTAACACCGCTGCTGAAAAACATTTCTAGAATCCAAGAATCTTAGCTGGTTTTATAATCCGCGTTGATCAAACAATGGCTCGTTTTTCTGTCCGACATTTTTGTTTGGGTCAACAAACCTTGTGAACCTCGGTTCAATTTTGCTTCATTTTACAGTGGAAGAAAAACTTTTTGTCCTGTTTTTTTTCAAGCTGTTTCGTTGCTCTAAAAGTTGTGTGTGTGTGTGTGTGTTGCGTGTATCTTCACCATTACTGTAATCATGGCTGTTATTTAAAAGGTGTGTATGCGGAAAAGAAAAACTTCATTGTTAAAACCAGCAGGCTGTAGCAGACACCGGTGCTCCATTATCTACTTTCCTAAGAGCAACAAATGCTGGCTGTACTTAGGTGAGAAAAGCTGACACGTTAGTCGATGCAGATGGATACATTTACAAACGGTTTTGCCCAGCGGTGTTTTTCACTTGCTTAGCTCTGTTCCAAAATGTACCACATACATTTCGTGACAAAAAAAAAGCCATTAATAGAATGCATTAATCATTAAACACTTCCAAAACACCTAGCATCTGGTCAGGCGTGGTGTAATGTTTTCCAAAAGGTATCACATTTATTTTTTCTTTGTGTGCTGTTGGGACCGTGACTCGGACATTCTGGTTTCTACTAACACGCTTCTTCCGTTCCATCAATGTTTTCATTTTTTTTTTGGAATTTTCTTGTGCTCGTTTGCACTTCGCCACACTTATTCATCAGATATTGCAACTCCAAACATTTTGCAAGTATTACAATAACTCACTACTGTATGTAACAGTGACAACCAAATGAGTGCCATAATTAATTTGATTTGTTGGCCATCCACGGTTGCGCGAGAGCATTTACCTCCCTTGCAGAAGGCGACACCTTGGATTTAGACGGTGAAAATGAAACTTCTCAGGGTGGGATCCTGACACAGAAAAGTTCACCTAAAACGTATGTATTAGTATGCTGGTTTAAAAGACAACTTTAAACTGTTTATCTTATGTTTTATTGAGGGATTTTACTTTAAAATGTATATAGGAAAAAAAAATGTGCCTCTTTCTCTGGCCTCACCTTGTTTATTTTTATTATTGTTATTTTTCTGTATTTTCAACTGTATTTAAAGGATTTTAAACTTGGCACAATCCCTTTTTTTTTAATTGCTGTAAAAAAGAAAATTAGGTTCAGTTTCAACAAATGAAAGAAAATATTGTTTGATGCATGAGTGAATGTCCGAGTGAACGTGATGTTCTGCTTAAGTGTCCACTTTTGTGTGTGCGCGGGTGCTTGTGATTGTGACTATACCCATGTACATATACACACACAAATGAGTATCAGACTAGTTTTAAAAAAACAACACATTTCTCTTGTGTGAATACATTAAAGTCTACAAGGGAGTAACATGTGCCTTTACTCTAAAAAAAAAACAAAAAGAGAGGAAAAAAAGACATTTTTTTGATGGTGAACACAATGTTTTCTATATTGTTTTCTGGTGTATAGCAATGACTTTTTATTACCTGAATTTTTGTAAGTGTAGAAGAAAATAATAATAAAAAAAAAACACTCGAATATGTTTTGGTTGTCTTGTGATTTTTTAATGACACTTTGGGATAGAAATTGAAGTTCACCAAATTAACTATTAAGATTTAAAATTGGATGTACTTACTGACTTATTTTGATACAACAGTCCTTATAGGTTTTCTGAAGATCTTTCAATGTTTTTCTTTGGACTTTGGCTGCTTTTTCATGGATTTTCAATCCTGTCCTTGTAAATGACCATTCTCAGAGAAATGATCTTGTTTGTTTCTTTCTTAAGCCACTTAACACCAACCTGTGAATCACTCAAGCATAAAAAAGTTGCCTAACTCAAAGGATGAACCAATGTCATGTCTACACATAACAGACAACTTAGCAAAGAACCAGTTTTAAATTGTATCTTTAGTTACTAGCAGCCTGTTGCAAAAACACATAATTTGTTCACATTTCTTTATTTGAAATGATGACAAAAGGCCAAAGATAACACAGGTTGACAAAGATGACATTTTTTCACCAACAAGGTGATTCCCAAAGAGCTATTAGCTGAAAACCTGACATATCTTAGCATGGTGTGAAGTATGTCCTTTAAAAACTTAATGGAACTGCGTGAGTGGAGGACAAAAGAAGAAGGAGCACGCCTACAAAAGAAGAAGAAAAAGAAGAAACTATCAACAGCAGATGAACAGTATCTGAAAGTCATTTCCTTAAGAAACTTTTCAGTATGGCAGGGATCCCAAACACTCTGCCAGTGCAGTAAAAGCATACCTGGATAGAAAAAACACACAAGGGATCACTCTCAGTCATGGGCTGACCTCCGCAGAGCCTGAGCCTCAACATTATTGAAGCAGTGTGGGATCATCTCGACAGAGAACAAGACAAAAGGCAGCCAACAATGAAGCACTTTGAATGTCCTTCAAGAAGCCTGGAGAGCTTTTCCTGAACACTTCTTAAGGAAATGACATGAAAAATGCCTCAGAGAGTTCAGGCTTTGTTGAAAAATAAAGGTCGTCGTACCAAATACCGACTTTCAAGCTTGGTAGAATTGTACAAAGTCTGTTTTTGCCTTATATACTGTGTTTCCATTTTTCAATAACTCACTGCACCTGATTCCCATGTGGGTTGCCTCAAGACTTGTGCACAGTACTGTACTTTTTAAAGCTTTAGGGTTAAGAATCAAACTTGGGCAGGCTAGGCAAAGGTCATGGTTTAGGTCACAACAGACCTTTAAAACACGTTTTAAAAAAACTACATGTGGAAAATATTTATTATTACACTGAGTAATAATAAGCTCTGCGATAGATTGGTCTGTCCAGGGTATACCTACAACCTTGATTTGGATAAGCAAAGAAAATGGATGGCTGGATGAGTAGCCTACTGAACCTGTTAGAAGGTAGAGAGGAGGGCACCATATGTGTTGGACTGATGATGATTCAGTGGGCTGACAACATCCCAGCTGGATGATTCAAAGAGTTCCCATTCCTTTTTCACCCCACGCAAAGCCTTGTTTAGTTGCTAATATGTTTATATTGGTCGTAATTAAACAGACTTAATTATGAGATCCTTAATTTCCAGATGATATCCAACAGACTAATATGAGAGGAGTGAAAATTCTTCAGAACCTGATTAACGACCTTCAAGTTTTTAAGATTTGTTTAAGATCAAAGTAAAGTGTGTGTGACTAATGATAGAAATGTGATAGAAAAGGGGGCCAGTATATGATATATTATAGTTTTCTCTCATATCAGACTGTTGAAGAATAAAAAGAAACAAACTCATCCCTCAGTCCCATGCAAAGGAAAAGTGGAATTTGCCGACATAAGCCACTAAATGTTTTGTATCAGGTTTAAAGTGTAAACACGGATCTGACAAAACAAAACATTAACAGCAAGTATTCCAACACGGCGAGACCGGCTCTGTTCCTATGTGTAAAATGATCCAGTATGCCAAAGATTACACATTGTGAGGCCATGTGAGGAAAATCTCTGATCTCCCTCACCTTAATCTTTGACATGCAATCAGATGTGAGTTGGAGGATCTCTTGTATTTTTCTTCTTTTTTTAACGCGAGCGTAAATTCACCACAGGTTCGTGCAGTTTTATTGTTGTAGGGCCTGTAGTGGTTTTGGATGTCAGACCTCCATATGTGTGATCATGTCCATATGAGACGTGACTCATTCTGCATGTCCACAGGGTTGAAACGGAGAGAAACAGACACAGACCCGAATAAGAAGGAAATACCAAAGTGACATCCACTCTCTCAGGACTTCTTGGGAGCTCTGCTGGAACTATGCAGACTTGTGCAAATACACACGTGTGCGCACAAACACACACAAACACAAACACGAACATGCACACTTTTAAACCTCAAGAGCAGAGATTTTACGATTTTGATTGAGCTGACAAATTATGCTTTAAATTAGGACCAGTGTTCGCATTCCTTCAGGCTTTGTTCCATGTAATGTTACTGCCCTTATGTTGAGCCACATGCTAATACCTGTATATATTTATAAATCTTTCCACGGGTCTTTCAACATTAACATCAAATTACCAAATTTGGCTTGATCCCTTAAGAAATTATTAATATTCACATTAAAAAAATACTATCCTCTACTGTACGCCACCCTATTTCTTATCATTGCTTCAAGAAAGGAGAACCAGCAGTCATGATTGCTTTTTAACATTTGAATGAACAACACATTTTTGCCATTAGAACACTCCATTTTAAAACCATATGAAGACCATGAAGAAAGCATTCATTCTTAAGTAAGGCTTAGCTTCCATCCAATACTTCATCCAAGACAATGAACTCCTCATTAGAGCTATCTGGACCATACAACGACTTCACAACCCTCAGGTCCAGCACTTTTGTCAGAATTCGAGCTTTCATATTTTCTCATATTTCCTTGACAATTACACTCTCTAATGCACCATAATGAGAAACAGGGCTGCTTTTAAATAGCTTTTACTGTGTCCTTTGAGCTACACAGACACCAAATCTAGTCTGTCATCAGTTATTCAGGCGAGGGGCACATCAGCTGAGAGATGTGACAGATGTCTGCATAAAGGAGAGAGACTGAAAAGGAAAGAAAGACACTGAACGGGAGAGGAGAGAGGCATGCTTCCATCTCATCTCTGCTTCTCCCTCAACCCCACCTCAACTTTGGTCCACTTGTGGCGAGGATTGGACAGGACTAGCCATGCGCTAAACATTGTGTTACGGTCAAACTACAAAAATCAGACTATTAAAGTCAGGCATGCTTATACTTGAATAAGATTACATGGAGACCGCAAATGGATAATCCTTTGAAGCCTGATCAAAGTCTGAATTTTGAAGCGGGATGCAGTATGTGTTTACATGCAAAAGGAGTTGATACGGGTAGCTGTTTACATGACTACAGCATGTAATCCAGTTAGAGAGCACTCTGTGTGTTGTCAAGAGCGGTTGTTGTTGTTTGCTGGCATAAAAAAAAAAATAGCACAGATGAATGCAAGAGAGCGGCAGAGGTATCTGTAACAGAAAATTGATGTTTTAAATGCTCACACTGATTCAGATGAGTCTGTGTGAAGGTGTTTGATGTGTGCAGGGGTTTTTAGGGCTCATATTTCCTTCTGAAATTCTATATTTGTTGCCTTATTCCAATACTTCAACATGGCGTCTTGCATAAAAGGGCTACCAGTTAATAATTTGACATAATCAAATCCCGTACACTGTCATGCACAGGTTTTATTTTTCAGATCGTACTGTAGGTTTAATGGTGTACAGAGCTCTCTGTTCTCTAAACAGATGCCACACATTCATTATGAGTATTGTTAGTGTGAGAAGAAACATCCATGTTCAGCTTTCAGTCCTCAGACACCCATTGGACATTCATTATAGATGCTAGATGCAAGTTGCGCAATCTTCATACTGTCAAAACTGAGATCTTAGCTCTCAAATGACTCAGCAGAAAATAATGAAAAAGACATGCACAAATATCTTCAATTTCCCAACTAATGTGATGCTGCGGCCAAAAGGCAATGTCTATTGTGCAACCAAAGAATGTTTCCATTTTGAAGCGATTTAAAGGAAACTTTGTGAGAACATTTTAACATTTTGAGAACAATTTGCAAAACGGGTGACATTAAAAAAAAAACAACTAATTTTCAATACATGCAAAAGTCTAAATGTCTTGCCTTGCATAAATCCATGCACCTGTGCCTGATTATATCTGAGCTATGGTATTTTGGATCTGAAACACTGTGATCTTACAGTAACAAGAAGTCAATAAAAATGTCAGTGGGCTTTAACAATGACTGATTTTCTTTCTGTCCAAACCAGCATGAAGAATTTCTTCCATTGTCACAGATAGGCCGATGTTTTTTTCTAAAGCCTTCCAACTCCTCTTCTTGCCAAGATCTTCTGATAAAATCTCGTAAATAAAACGGTCTGTCTCTGTTGTTACTGCAGAAGGAGAAAACTGTTTTCTTTTGGTTGTCTGTGCAAATATTTTACTGCGGTGTAACACAAACAGCTACAGACTAAACACTGACATACAAAGGTTCTGGCCTCGTGATGTGTATCAGGATTTGCATTTGGGGTGCTTTTGTTTTCGTGTCCTCTGATGGTCTATAAAGCAGATGTGCTTTAGTCTTTGTAATGGGGAGAAATAAAGCTGTGGCATGTAGCTAAGAAGATAGAAAGGGGTATTGCCAGATGTAAAGGTTCAATGTGTAAGTCACAGCAGAGCAGATTACTGAAATTTACCAGTACCCCCTCCCAAATGCATGCCTGTTGGAAGCATTCCTGGTTTGAAAAGCACCGCAGTCAACCATCACAAAAGCAGAGCTGCATCAAACACCCCACTGACACACTGACAAATAAACCTGAGTTCAAAACAGCCGCTACAAACACAGGAGCACAAATGCAGACACTGCCCATGTCCAACAACTCATATGTGTTGGAACCACAGACGCGCCACGATTCCCTCTTAGACTGAAGAAAAGATTAGTGAATAATGCACTATGAGAGGTTTCCCCACACAACAAGGAGACCTGCTTGAATAACATCCTGCCTGTGAACAGCAAATGCTTCACAATATGAAGGAGATATTCATTTCCCTTCCATCTTCCCCGTTTAACCCTCTTTGTTTTATCCATATCCTGTTAAAGAGCCTTGGAACAGCTGGCACTGCTGGAACTACAGTGATTTTTAAATGAAGTCAAAATAATTATGACACTAGCACAAAAAATATAATAATTTAAGCTTTATCTTAACTATTGATTAATTATGCATGATGTCTAAATGGCAGATATGAAGGAAATGGGCATTAAGGTACAGGGAGAAACACACTCTACATAATTTTCTGGTTAAGAGTGAATATTATAACTAGATTTTATTTGAGGCAGGCTCATTTGTGAGTTTTACCTTAAGGCTTAAATCTCTGACACTCTTATATTTACCAACAAAGGGGAAACAGCACCACCTAAACTGATAATGAACTCTAAAAGAAACCTGGAAGTGTGCTGTCTCCACACTGTGGTTTAAAGCATTAAATACACCCTTTACATTTTTGTAGACATTTGGATCATTGCGTTAAAACAGAATAGTAGTTTCCACTTCCCTTTTTCTAACTATTCTGACTTGGTCCGTGAAGACTTCGTGTTTTTGAACTCAGCGGGCAGCAATACATAAAGATATCTTGTTTTAAAAGTATATAAAACAGGATTTTCCTTTGAAGTGTAGTGGAGAAAAGATTATTCAAAACCAGCCCAAGCTGAGACACTCAATATTACTAAAAAAAAACAAAAAGAAAAAGAAAAACTATTCACATTCTATTCACAGTATATCCCCTAATTAAACATAGTTTTTGGGATTTTTATTTTATTTATTTATTTATTTTTTACCATAACGTCAAGCAATGCAGTGTCATGTCTTACATTAAAAGAAGGCACATCACAGAAAACATGTAAACGCAGAAGGAGCAGTCAAAACCCAAGTCCAGGTTTCAGGGTCAAAAACCAGCAGTATGCAGACAGATGGCCACATGAAGGTCAAACACAATCTGGCAAGCTGAAAGTGATAAACAATGTTCTGAGGGAACGAGCGAAATGTGGAAGTGGGTGCAGGTGAGCTGGCTGAGGGGGATTAGCGCCAGGTGCGGTCGATGTGCGTGATTAGAGGAAAACAATGGAAGACTGAGGACATCTGGTGGGTGGATGGGGTGATGCAGGATGCAGTGAATAACGGGAAAAACAAGACTCGGGGCAGAACTGTGTCAAATAGACAACGGGAAGAATGCAACGGCACCAAGAAGCTGGTCAGTCTACAAAGGCATTACTTTGGCATTCACTTATTTAAAAAAAAAACAAAAAAACAAAAAACCTAAATCACAGCAAACCCATCACTGCATGGAAAAGTGCAACTGATAATAATTGTTTTGAAAATCTTGTGAGGCAAGGCTTACTTGAGCAGGAAGAACTCTCATGAGACTCAGATGTCTTACTCAGAAAATCTAATTTAGGAAAGTGGATTATAAGCGCAAAGATGAATATATTTGTTGTGAAGAGCCCCAGTTCTGAAGCTTATTTGCCAAACAGATCATACTCGGTCTACATGCCTGCTTATCTTTCTAGACAAGGTTGCCTCAGCTCTCTGAATGTTCCCAGCCCCAGACAAGAAACAAAAAACATCCCATCCCATGTAAGATTAAAAGAGTAGTCTCAGAATGCTAAAAACTCAGTTCAACACTTCTCACAAAAACAGGCCCCATTTTGAATGGAAAATACTTTACAATAACAGAACTGAAGAAGCCAATCAGGTGAGAGGTGAAATGTCTTCAAGGAAAAGTCCAAGCTTCAGAGACTTTACAATAACCTTCTTTCTGATCTGATCAAGTTTCTTTCTTTTTCTTTCTTTTTTTTAATGAATGGAATTTCCTGTTCTGATACATCAATATGGGTGCAATGTGAAGGTCTATCATGAAAATGCAATCCTGCTCTAACAGAAAAGTCAGTCATGTAGGCCTATGGTTCAAATTCACCGGTCTGGATTTAACACTGCACCTGAGCGTTAACATACTGCTGTAACAGCTTTCACTGTTTTGGAAAGACTTTCCACAGGATTTTAGAACATTGGCTGAAGGGATTTCCGTTCAGCCACAACGGCATTAATGAGGTCTGGCACTGATGTGGGGTGATAAAACCTGGCTAACAGTTGTGGATCCATTTAAGCCCAAAGGCACCGGATTCCATTCTGAGCTGGGGAAGTTTTTGTTTGCTTGTTTGCTCGTTTTTCATGAGTGTGTGCAGAATGATGCTACAAATATAGATGCATATAAAAAAAAAACATATGCTATACCTAAGGTTACCTTTCTTTCGAAGAACCACAGAAGTTGCCCATTGCAACCACAGTCTGATCAGAAGATTTAATCAAGGGGATCACACCTGTGATAAAGGAGCTGCTGTTAACACTGGGGAGTGAACTGGAAACCCTCTGGCTGCTAGCTTTAAGCAGGCTGTTACATTTGTTGGATTTGTAATATAGATTTTTGCTTGGTGTACAGGAGATATTGGGGTTTAAATACAGGACAGGTCCCAAACCCCCCCCTTGTCACAAACTGGGTTAAGGAAAGTGTCCTGGAGCAGGCAAGGGATTAAATGAAGTACATTTATTAAAACTAAACTAGCACAAAGCAACAAATAAATGTGGACGTCACTAACGGTGGTGATGATGGGGTTGTTGAAGGTGCAAACAGATAAGAAAACAGATTAGCAGGTGCCTGAAAGGGAGGCGCCAGGTTTGCATTAGCTACAGTAATAACCTTTCCAAATTTACCTTCAAGACAGTGGGCGGGGCATCACCAACACCAAGAACACCCCTGAGTGGACCACTGCACGTTGAGGCATCATCAAAATATTACCATTCAAACTTTCCTATTGGATCTAGGGGTGTTACGACTTTAACAGTTTAGTATTCCTCACTGTTAAGTTCAGGCAGCCTACTTGTAGCTCTAAGGTGATTTGTGTAAATGAAATCGTATCCTCAGTGTGTCAGAGCGCAACTGCGGTTTGTTTCAGGTGAGGGATTTCCTGGTTAGCTGTCTTACTATCGGCATACGCCTGCCCTGGATGATGCGTTTCTCTTCCCAGGAATGACACACTTACTTGGCTGCAGAGCCGAGCCACGGGACAGAAACGCGGCGAGGAAGCAAGAGGACATGGGCAGACGAGGGAGATGAGGATGCGAGTGAGAAAAGTGCGACAGATGATGATGATGATGATGATGGTGAGGATGACGGTGAAGATGATAATGCTGTTGCTGTCGACGGAGGGACGGTCGTAGAAGAGAAATAAGGGGAGAAATAAAGCTCTGCGGGATCGGAGGATGGTGACAGTGCTGACGGTGATGGTGAGGCTGTTTGACTTGTGAGGACGGGACCGCAGAGAGGAGGATGTTCGGACGATCCGAGCACCGGCTCGCTCAGTTTTGATCGGCGTGCGGGTAAAACCTCGGATATCTCCGAGAGTTTAACGAAGCGCTATTCTGAGGAGGTGGGCCAAGTCCCGGGAGAGAGAGAGAGAGAGAGAGCACGAAAGAGAGAGGGGGGGGGGGCTCTCCGAGGACCTTTGGACTGAGTGCCGGTGATCCAGCTGGGATGTTGTTGCTCTGCTGTCAGTGATGTGAGGCGACATTAAGGAGCTGGTGAAAGGAATCCTGACACATATTCCTACATGTTTGCAGGTAAGCAGCAAATTACTCTGTATCGCTTTTTCTATCTTCCCATCCATAAACTCTCTTTGTCTCTGGTGATCATACTGCTGCAAACGCATACACCCTGTTATATAAAAATATAACACTATAAGGAGTTATAGGGAGGGGTGGTTGCAGTAAATGTCTCTGGCACTATAAGTTTATGCTGACCTCCTCCTCGCAGTATTTTGCCTCCTACGGAACAGCATTATGTAATATTCCAATAGGTGGACGGAGAGGAGATTAATACGAATCTATAAAGTGTTCACTGGTGGCATGTCAGTACATTTATTCAATCTAAGTGAATAATTTTAGTGTTTGCATGTATACTACACACACATAATCCACTGCAAGCCAGAAGCACATCATAAATAATGTACTGTATGACCACTGAAGTTACGGCAAGCTTAAATAAACAACAGCACACATAAAATAACCTTCAGCTTGACCTGTAACAACATGAAAATGTTGCATATACATTAATGTATTGGTGGTTATAGATTATATTAGATTAGATTAGATTAAACTTTATTAATCCATTTAGGAAGATTCCATCAGAGAAATCAAAGTTCCAGCAGCACCTTACGTCACAGGCACACAAACACAGCAGACGTCACAAATAAACATATGAATTAATAAAGAAAGAAATGGTAAACAAACGTGCAAGAGACAAGAAGGTAGGTATAAAATCTCTAGCAGATGTGGTATTGCACATTGCCCAGTGTTTCTTTGTGTTATACTGTGTTGTGGTTAGGCTCAGGCTGCCCCCCATTCACCATCCTCCTGTTACTCCCCCAAAAGTGGAGTTGTACAGTGTGATGGCATGAGGGACAAATGAGTGTTTCAGTCTGTTAGTCCTACGCTTGGGAAGGAGCAGTCCGAACAGGTTTCTGATGACGGTGTGCAGAGAGGGCGGGGGGGTTGTCCATAGTCCCCTTCTCTGCCACCGTCACCAGAGAGTCCAGTTTCATGCCGACCACAGAGTCCGGATGTGTCCTTCCTGGATGTGCCTGGACACTTGCCATAACAGAAAGTACAACCTGCTCTGTCCCTAAATTGATGTAGAATAACTCTAAAAGAGCAATCTCACTGTGCAATCTAGTGGGTTTTTAATGATACCTTAAGCAGTTTTGTTGATCATATAATTACACTTTCACGTGTGACAGAGTGCTTCTGAATTGCTGCATTACTTGCAAAGAATATGAGTATTAATTTAAATCAATGGGTTACAACTTATGCCATTACTTTTATTCACAGCATAACAGTGTGTGGTTTGAAGAGTATGAAATACCCTTTCATACGCCTCATTTATCAGACATCCACCTTATTGGAAAATCTTCATTGAATACTGTGACACAGGGGAGAAATAAAAGCACAAACTCAGTTTAAATGCAAAAGACACACATTGTAGGCGGCAATTACATGTAAGGCAAATTTACTGTTGGGTACCACAAACACACTGTAGATCCCTATAGGAATGTTGTAGGCGTGTTGTAGTGATTTTTGGATAGGCTCATCTCTCTCTCTCTTGCTCAGCTTTCCTCCCAGGCTTTCCTCCCACACACTTTAACTCCTTTGTTTCAGCAGTGAAGTACAGTAGCCTTACAACCCTGCAGTTGCAGTAAAACTAACAAAGAGGAATGCTGCAACCAAACGTTACTTTATCACTCAGATCAAATGCTATGTTTATATAACACATATTCAGGTCTATAAAAGAGAGAAAATCGCATAGCATATGGGTCAGAATATATTAACTTGATAACAGAAATTAGATTAGAAAAATAAAACACTTAACTAGAGAATACAAAAAGAGGAAATTTCCCCCGACGTGGCGAAAGTGTGGTTATCTATATCCTTGTGTTAAAAGATGTGTTTCCAGTTTTATTATGTGTGACATTTTCGGTGACATGTGGTTTGACAGTTTGATCAAAGGAGACTCGCTGTGACAGAGCTGTAGGCACTTCTTAGTGCTCAGAGTCCCCAGAGAATATTAAAGCTTTGCCATGGGTTATCTAAGTGGTGCCTCTCTCCACTCAGCTATGAAGGTCAATGCTGCAAAAAAGCCATTTGACTTTACTCTGACACATACACTGTAACTTCTAACAAATAGTTTAAATAAAGGTTAAACAGTGCGATTTAGAGATTTCAAAAAAATTTTTTTTTTTAGCTGCTGGCATGTCATGTTTAATATAGTTATGTAGAGACCATTCAGGTTAAACAATTCTAAATAAATAGAAACTAAGTGCAAATAGAACAAAGGAAGGAGATGAATTCATTCATTGATTTATATTAATTTATTCAACTTCCATCCAAAGATTTAATGAGGGTGAGGAATGAAAAGGAAAAATGACAGAACTCCAGTAATCATAACTTTTTTTTATCCGTGCATCCATTTGTTAGTTGTGTACTCAAGTAATTTTATGCTTATGTGGAAAGTATTATTAAGACAATCCAGTCATTTTCCATAGAAGGGTTTCTTTAACCCAGTAACAGGGGTGAACGTAGATTAAGTGACAACCTTGAAACAAGTGGTGAACGCTCAGCTCCATGGGGACTGAACTTCCAACCCCTTCGCTGTGGGATTCAACTCTGTGACCCACCCGTCACGGGAGCTGAACTCACGGGCTTTAAGGGGTGGCATGGATGCTCTAACCAAGGCTCCTGTCTGCCCAGCTACAATTGTGAGTCGCTCTGAGACTGGTGCCATAGCCGGGACTGACAGGTTGAATGGATGACAAGGCTGTGTGGGCCAAATAGACTGTCAGAGAGAGCTGGGAGGAGATGGATGAGAAGAGGGAGAGAGGGACACAGATAGAACATCAGAGAGAGGGAATACCAGAAAATAGAGATGAAGAAATGATGGAGTGCTGTTGTGGCTACAGGCAATACCTGATTCCCTCAATTTCTCTTTCTCTAACTGTTCCTGTCCCTCACCCTCACCTCCTTTTCTTTTCCCATCATCGCCTGCTTTTGTCTAATCTGTGGGGTATTACGAACTCTGCACAGTGTCTGGAGCTGTTTTGCTACAAAAGGGGCGTGTGAGAGCTACTGTGACAGCAGGGCCATATACTTACTGTATAAAACCACTCAAATTGCTAAGAAATTGTAAACTGTTATTGAAGTAAATTTTAGTAAATAGAATACTACTAGCAAACTATGATTTTTTTATGGAAATATAGTAGTTGATAAAAGCCTAACCTAGCTGTCATACAGTAGGGCAAGAGGCAGGGTACACCCTGGGCAGATCACCAGTCAATTGCAGGGCTAACACAAGGAGATAGACAACTATGCATGCTCACATATACATCTTTGGCTAGTTCAGAATCACCAGTTAATCTAACAAGCGTGTCTTTGGACTGTGGGAGGAAGCTGGAGAGAACCCAAGCAGGCACAGAGAGAATAGCATGCAATGCTGGTTTGACCTTCTTGCTGTGAGGCAACAGTGTGACCCATTATTAAAAGAAAATCCTCATAACTAAAGTTTAATTAAGCGCCAATTTACAATTTATTAGTAATGGTTGTTTAAATGTTACACAAAACTGATCCTATTATTAGTATTGTTATATTGTTATAAGTAGTAGTAGTAGTAATAGTTGGAGTAGTGGCAGTAAGCCTATTACTAGAAGATGTTTTGCATGTAGTATAGAAATGCCACAGTCTTCTGCTTTGGCTGCTCAAAGAGAGAAGAATATTTATGCCATGTGATGCAACGTATGTGCCGTTCCACTGTAGAGTAGAGTAGAGAAGATTCTATTTTTGCTTATAAAATTTCAAGGATATAAATACTGTTTCCTACTCTGCTTGTCCGGTTAGCATTTTCACAAGCCTTTCATCTCCAACCAACTCCCTCTAAGGACATTTACACGGAATTTCGAGAAATTGGCAGTTGTCTTGTGTTGGCGACTATGTACAGTCCAACTCTGTAGAGAAATGACATCATTTCTATTCTGAAACTGCATTCACATCTATAAAAACTGAAACTCCAATTTACCTGTCCCTGTGTGTGCATTCTGTTTAATCAGTGGTGTCAGATCCACTGTAGTTCAGGGGCCACATTAGAGTCCAGTTTGATCCCAAGTGGGCCGGGCCACCGAAACCATTGCATAATGATCCCCCCCCCGAAAAACTACAGAAAAATAGCAAACAAAGTTTTAAAAAAAAAACCCATTAATGAATCATCCATTTACAAAACAAATAATAAGCAGCCCCAGATGTCTTAAAAAATAGATGGAATTTCAACAATATTTCAATAATGTCACTAAAAGTAAATCCTGCTGTCACAAATGCAAATGGGTCAGCATGGCTCTCTGGGTTACCCATCTTACTGCAGTGTGGTATGGCAGGATGTTGGTGATGTCTTTGTTAGCAAGAAACCCGTTAAGCAAAGAAATTAACAGTTCGGAGAGTTTGTCACAAGTCAACAGATTCTCACCTCCTTCTGTACAGTTTTCATGTTTTGCAAAGACATCCAGCCAGACCGAACCCTTCGGTGGGCTAAATCTGGTCCATGAGCTCTCTGTGTTGAATAACCCTGTTCGTTTTTCCACCACAGTAACTTCTGTATAAATGCAGTGCGGCATGTCTGGGGGTTATATTTGTTTTTAAAAATGTGTTTTCAGCTGTTATGTGGTGAGCAAGTAGCTTTGCTCTTTGGACATCTTCAAAACTATCCCTCACTCAAGTGTAGTTGAGCCTTCAAAGACACTTTAACTTCAGATGGGACTGCAAAGATTGTCATTGCTGTGATAGCTGTATCAGAGCTTAACGTAAATAATGTAAATTATTCAGTTAGCCTCAAACACAACTATTTATTTCTTTATTTGCATTTAGATTTTTTATTGTCACAGTACTTGCATATTGACCAAAAAACAAAAGTAATGTCAAAAGTGATACTTTGTGATGTCTTCATTTGTTACTGAATGATTTAAAAGGTTTATCTGACAGTAGGTTACAGAAGTTGAAAGTCTTTTGAGTTGGTAAATTGCAATCAAATTTAAAGGTATGAGTGAATTAAAATTATGTAGATTACACTAACTGCATCAGCGAGAATGCGTGTATTTTTTGAAAATGACAATGCATGTGCTGTTTTGCCACCATGTTAAAGGTTGACAGCTAACACGGAAGTCTGGGCTCTGGAGCATTCACCTATTTTCTTCCACTTATCAAATTCAGGGTCGTGGGGGGTGGGGTGGAGCCTATTCCAGCTCTGGAGTGAGATGCAGAGTACACCCTGGAAAGGTTACCAGTCTATTGCAGGGCTAAGACAGAGAGCTGCACAACCACTCACAGTCACATTCATGGCTACAGCGGATTTAACATCACCAAATAACTTAAAATTCACCTCTTTGGACTGTGGAAGAAAGATGGAGTACCCAAAGAGAACCCACACAAGGAGAACATGCAAACTCCACATGGAGGGTTCCCAGCTGGATGGTAGATTCAAACCAAGGGGCTTCTTCCAGTGAAGCAACAGTGCTAACTGCTGAACCACCATTGCACCAATGACTTCCAACCCCCCCCCCCAAAAAAAACAAGCAATAAAAGCAAAGCAAAAAACCCCCCAAACAAATAAAAACAGTCTGAGAGATTATTTCACATCATCTGCCTGACATTTACCATGATTTATCAGCAGACAGGTGCTTTTTTTTCTTTATTGGAATTATTTTTCCATTTCCTTCACTCATCCATCTTAGCAGTTCCTCTCTTAGCTTCAGTTTTTCCTACTGCATCAAGTGTTCTGTTGGAATTGACACAAATCCTGTGAGTTCTGCTCTCTCTCTCTCTCTCTCACACACACACACACACACACACGCACACAAACACAGAACAGGACAAAACTGGGGTGAGAACAACTCACTGTGTATGTGTGAGAGAGGGGAGAGGAGAGATCGTTCCGTCTAGCTGCCAGAGTGTGTTGTCTATAATATCTGTCTGCGTGTGCACGGACAGTTATATAATAACAATGCAGAACGCAACGCAGGTTCATGAGTCACAAACACACAGAGACACGCATACACATGCAGGCCACTAACGCTCTCACTGTACACAAGAAGTGAGGCATTACAATCTTCCACGTGCTCGCAATGTAGCAGAATCAGAATTAGAACTGCAGTGTGACATGTTATCGCTTTGACTTGACAAAGATGTGTTTGACAGCACGGGATGTGTTTACCCGACTCAAGTCTATCGGTAATGACCTTTTCCCGTGTGCAGTATCTGAATGCGTGCTATAGAATTACATCAACATTTGTTCACAACATCTGTTTATGACCCCTGAGAGGAAAAAGATGTTCATGATTAAACAAGCCTGTTGGAGGTGCAAAAATAGAGATCCTCCCATCACTGGATGGCACGCTATACATCTCCGAGTTCCAGAACAAGAAAGCCCGATCCTCATCCTTGATGAATAAAAGCTTTTAAAAATGGCAGCGTCATTAATGTCAGTTGTGAGTCAGTGGAGCGACGTGATGCGCAGGAGAAGTCACCATGTAATGAAACGTGGAGGAAGTGTCTCTATTGATTAATGCTAAATTTATGCCTGAGGTAATCTCAGCCTAAGCAATGCTATTACTTTCCCTGAAATGTGAAAACCATTAGCTTAGTTGTCGTAAAAAATAATACAGATAAATAAACATAGCAAACAGGCTGTCACAGCCATCTTCCACCTAACAGCTCAGAGTTTGTTCCTGAAAATAAAGTAGCGATTGATGGTTTTATGAGGATGAAGAAGCACAAAGGCCCATTTACAGAAAAATTGCTCTAAAATTAAGTGAATCAGAGAAAGTTTTATTTACCTGCAAATGTTTCTTCTTGTTTTCAAAGTCTTCAAAGGGTCTTTTTTTATTATCTGTTGTACTTAAAAGAATTATACTTTTGATATTAACATGTCATCATTATTATTTTTCATTGTTGTAGAATTGCAATAGAAGAACTCCAGCATACAATATTACAAGAATTACACCCTTGTGCGTGTGAGTGTGTGTTTGTGCGTGCGTGTGTAGTTCAGCTATTGATTGGAACATTTCAACCCTTTGGCCATGTTCCGGAAAGAGCAATAAGGACACACAAACAAATGTACACATAGATACACTCAAAGACTGGCGTGGGCCGCGTGGTGTGGCCACTTGACTGCCTCACAGGCACACAAATACACCTGCACACATGTGCGCGCACACACACGGCCTGGGGCTTTATAAACAGCCGGGCTTGGAGGTTGTGATTTGCACATCGGTCTTTGCTCCCTCCCTCTCTTCCTCCCTCTCTCAGTAAAGCAACACAGCATCCCTCACGTTCTTTCATTTATTTCTCATTGGCCATCCACCCGCCCGCTGTTTGTTTCATTTCCCTGCCCTCTTTAGGCGCACACCTCGCATTTTTTTTTTCCTTTGCTAAAGTGCTGATCTGCCCATTGTTCTCTGCCTGTCTTTGTAGTTACATGTATAGCAGCACGGTGTCCTACAGACCAGTAGAAGTTGGCTTCCTGCCTGTTGAGATGTGCCAGTAGGAAACACTTTGAGCAGGGGTTCATGCTGATGAAATTGATCTGCTCAGGTAAGGAACAAAACTCTTGTTACTTTCTTTTCTGTTTAATTATTTCTGAAAATAATGGAGAAGTACATTTTACTTGAAGCACTTTAAAAAAAAAAAGCCTAATGTGGATCTACTGTGGGTAGTACTTTATAATAACTAATATTAATACATTTATGGTAATTATTATTTTATGGTTTATGAAATCATAATTAATAACTCTTACTAGTCATGTTTTAATTTGCTATTATTTTTTGTAATAAATTATACTAGTATAAATGATAATCTGTACTGTATAATTGTTGCTAGAGATGACAACAAATATCTACAGTACTTTCTGACAAGTTGCACACATAACATTTTATATACTATATTATGTATTTCTCATGATTGCCAAATGTGATAATATTTCTGGTTTCATTGCTGACCTGCTGTGCTGACTTAATTATAATCATATTAATATGGTGCAGTGCAGCAAGTCAATATTGACTTTTTTTTCCTAAATGTGTTGGGACTCGATTTTAAAAATTAACTGTGACTGTGTACAAATAACTGATCCATAGCTCAGCTGAACATTTAACACAGAGCAAAAGGTATATTGTTAATACTTACTCTTTAATAATTTACTAAGGTAAATAGCAGTTGCAGCTTCATAACAGTTTCCCAAATAATCTATACAATGCCACGCAGTATTTATTAACCATTTACAAAGTTATACAAACATCATATGCATCTTTAAAAGCATGCACTTAAAGTTGGTTTAAAAACTCAATAATAAATGTGACTAGTTAAAGCAAAAATAATTATTAAATTAATAAATACATCCTTTACTAACAGTCTTTTAGTAGTACCAGCTTGATGTGAAACCTGATGTTTACAAGCGAGAAATGAAAACAAAAAATCAAAAAATGTGTTAAAATGTAATATATAGGACTATAAACCCATGCAGAGATATTTTGCCATATTTAAACTAAATGTAGCCTGTTGTATGTACGGGGTATCTGGGGGGTTCTAACATTAAATCATGTGATTATATGTTTACTATCCTACCAGGCCATAAAATGCTGCTGTTCTAATCTGTCCAATAGAAATATAGCACCATTTTTCTTTAAAATATCTTTCAACATTTAAACCCTTAACATTCCCTATGTCACTGGCTACCAGATTAGGGTTAGACTTAAATTATGTTTTAGCAATATCCTAAACTAGAACAACTAAATAGTTTCCTAGTAGGGGTTACCTTTGAATTCAAGTCAATAACCCTGGCTGAGGACCATCGGGGGTTAGGGGTAGAATAAGGTTAAAACTGAACCCTCTTTTATAGAGTTTCACCAGTATGGCATATTGATAGCTGAACAACTGTAAGGTCAAACTGCATCTAATTCATCTTGAAGGTGAAGAACTATTCTTTCTGGAATATTTTCTAAAAATCTTCACCCTAACCCAAACCTGGTCCATTTTGGAGGGTGAAGCACAGTGTGTGAAAAGAAAACACATATGGCATAAATTGTTGTTAACACTCTTGTTGATTGGTTTTATTCTAAATTAATTAAGAAAAAAAACCCAAAATAATAATGTCCGGTGTGCTGGTACAGCATAATGAGATTTGTTTTTTGTTATTGAGGTAATCCTTTGTTTATTTTTAGCTGGATTACAGGTTGAGCTTTTAAACCCCAGAGAACAAGTTAGACATATTTATAGAAGCTCCCCATCTCAATAAAAGATGAATCTTATGCAACAACTCCTGACCACAATGGAGACAGAAGATAGATAGATAGATAGATAGATAGATAGATAGAGAAACAGATGAAACAGATGGATGTCTGGATGCATAGACAGATGCATGACTCTTACAGATGTGTGTTTTCCGGTCAGGGTTGCCCTTCAAAAAAAATTATTTATCCTTCTTCACGCCCATGAATTTCTCTAGCTTCCTCTAGAGTCTGACTGTCCTTTTCATACCTTCATTGTATCCGTTTCTCTCTTTCTCTATTCACCGTCCTTTCTCTCGCACCCTTAATATCTCCGTCATTCCCTTCTTTTCACTCACTCCCACTTTCTTGTTCCCCTCTCTGATCTATTATTCACATCCCTCCCTGACTCTTCATCTCTTTCTCCCTTGACACCTGAAATCTCTCCATACCCTTCAGGGTGTTTAGACCTCCACCGACAGTGCTTCCCTCCCAGGAAAAGAAATAGAGTGATGAATAAAAGAACAGAGTGAAGAGAGAGATAAAAAAGCTTTGGTATGGGTGGCTCTATCGATATGCCAAGGTATTTCTTCATGGCTGAACTGGCAGCATTCAGACACGGAGCTGAAGAGGAGAGCATTTGCAATCTTGCTTCAGTCTTTTACGTGGTACTAAAGCTACTCATGATTGGTCACTTGAACTCAGACTATAACTGAACTACAAACCAGAAAGCTTCTGGTGCCAAAGGTCTTACAGATTTTGCATAATCATACGAAGATCTGTTTATAAAGATTTATTTTGAGTCATTACTTGATTGCATGATGCAGTGTTGTTGTTTTGTTTTTTTTAGTATTTGGCTGAAGTTCAACGTGTGTTGTGAAATTGGTAAAGGTGTTTTCTTACTTTGTATTGTATGTTTACATATTTTTTCGCTGAGCTCTTGGGGTCACTGAATTTGTGTTTGCCGTGTGTAGAGGAGGCTGATACATGGCAGCAGTTTGTCCCTGAGGGTTATTGCAGCTGTGCCCCTGAGAAGGGCATGCAGTCCCCAGCTGCCAGTAAAAACATCCACATCTGTCTTCTTCTTGAAGAGAGGGAAATGCAGTCAGTAAAGATATTCTTTTTTTTTTTTTTTCCAAAAGCCGATTACAACTTCCATTCAACAGGGCAAAACAACCAAGATTCAGTTAGGTAATAAAGACCTCCTAGTAGAAAGAGGATGAAATGTATGGGACTGGAAGCAACTGTGTCGGCTATTCAATGAACTGAAAGCATTCAAAATGATAAAGTTGAGAACATAAATTGCTACTGGCTATAAAACAAAAAATCTGATCATAAGAAATAATGTAGTTCATGACCTTAAACTGTGAAGATGTCAAAGGTTATTAAAACAATTAAGAGAATTTATGTTTCAGTGAGCACATAAACATAAATTCTGCATATTTGTGTGTGTGTCTGCTCATGCCCCACCTTTCACACCGCTACAGAAGATAAAGGCTAAACATAATCTACATATAAGATCAATGAAGGCAGATGAAGGCAGATCTGAAATAGAATCTTCTTCTGTTCCTCCTCACTGCACACGTCGTTTATCCATCTATCCGCGCTGCGCAACGTCTTGCCATCCCCGCCACCAAGCCATCAATCATCACATTCCCATGCTTTATGGTAATAGGAGGAAAAACTGCATTTAACGGGATTTTACCTTCTATTTCATCCACCTGTCTTTCTTTCTCCGTCCATCCATCCATCTAAATGTGCTCTCATCCAATCCAGACACAGTGTAAGGTCGTTTGTTTAAATCTATTTAAATGGATATGAGGTGTGCGCATATGCAGGGAGATTTCACGGCCCGGCAGGTCAGCAAATACCAAAGCCGTTCCAGCTCACTAACCTCCGATCGAGGCCCACAGACATTTAGTACACACCACAGGTGGTCAAGGTTGTGTATGAGAAATTATCTATCTATCTATCTATCTATCTATCTATCTATCTATCTATCTATCTATCTATCTATCTATCTATCTATCTATGTCTGTCTCTCTGTCTGTCTGTCTGTCTAATCACCACCTGAAGAAGAGAGGGACAGAGGTGATGAAGCATGGCTGAAATAAGAGGGAAGGAGTGAAATAAGTGTTGAAGGGAAGTTGGGGAAAGGATAGAATTAGAAAGAGAAACTGGTGGAGGTGGCTTGGAACGGCTCAAAGAATAAGAAAAGACACAAAGTGGAAGGGAGGGGAGGGGAGAGGAAGGAGAAGTGAAGGGTAAATGTCTTTTCTGAAGTCTATGGTGCCAATATTGACTAGCACCGGCACACTCTGACTTTAGTACCCTTGTTGCATCCTCTTCTTCAGATCGTTAGCTCTATCATTAGAAAATGGACCTATTGGCTCAGTTGTTCAATGTCATCACTATGGATGGATGGATGGATAGATAATACTGGTGCAGGATTTAGCTCATGTACCACAAAACCACCATAGTAGTTCTTGGGAATATAAAACTATATTTAGTATGTACAGACATTCTACACAAATTTGAATCATACAGTCTCCGCAGTGGCTCACTTGCTCTGAGGAAGGTGATTTGGCCTATAGTGGGGCAGATCAAGGCTATTTCTTAACAGGGTGGTCTGTGTAGGACAGAAATGTCCCAAACCAGTTAACCTGGCTTGGGACAGGTGGGGCAGTTAGGAAAAAAATCCATCCATCCATTAATTTTCCAACTTTCAGCTTCTGAAAGATGATGGTAGGAAAATCCAAACATTTGAATGCTTTGAAAAATGGTTAGCAATGTCATGTTTATATACAATTAGCTAGATGTGTATCAGTACACAGACAGATTAAAAATGTGGATGAGTTTGCTCAAAACACATAAGTGAATAAGTTACTGATCTAATTACAACAGTCAGTTGTGAGGATGGATGGACTGAATGATTGGTGGGTTATAATATCATTTCAATTATTTCATGCCACACCATGTTATGTAACATCTGCTATCCATGGAAATATTTGTGCGAGTGTATGAATGTGTCCAGAGGGGAAAAGGGTGTTCTGGGGCTGTTTTAACACGATTAAACACTGCCTTTTCATCCCCTCTCGGATCTATTTTACCATCTCCTCTTCCTCTCCACCACCCTTTTCTGGCTTTTATCCCCCTGCACAGCACTTCTAAGAAAGCAGAGAAAAACAGAAAGACCTAAAAGGGTAAAGCCACACAAGGATTTAGACACTGAAACACAAAGAGAGACTGAGACAGAGTGTGAGGGGAGAAGGGTCAGGGAGAGAAAGACATCAGTCTTGTAATTCAAAAGGGAAATGTTCATCTGAAATGGGTTTCTGTAATATGATGTTATGGCTGTTTTGGTTTTGTGTTTTTATTTATGCGACTGCTCCAGTTGGTCCTGTGCACCCAGCACTTGCTGGACAGGATGCAATTGGACCTTTGTGACCTGACAGAAAAACAGAGTCTCTTTTACTGCAGATTGGATAGGTTGGGAGAAGCAGAGAGATTTTTAACAATTTATCCTGATATACAGTCCATATCATATATAAACAGCACAAAAAGTAAGGAAATTTGTATTTGGTGGATTATTTCTTTGCATTAACAATGCTTCTTGGCAATAAATCTTGCTGGAAAGCCCATTTCCCTTTAAATGGTGCTACATTTGTAAGGAAAATGCCTTTGTGGGTAGAGCATCAGAGTTGAGTATGTGGGTTGCACCTATGAAAAACTTGCCAAATCTTCTCTGCCAATGCCAGACTGCTTGTTCTGGTATTGACTCTTGTGTTGAGCTTCTGGTACCCCCTGGTTTGTCATTGCTGGAGGCAATCTCAATGCAGAGAGTTACTGAAATGAGATTTGGCAAGCAGTGGCACTCCCATACCTCCACAGTCTGGGTCTGAACTCTATCTCTATCCTCCAGGATGTCAACGCTAGCCTCCACAGAGCAGAGTTTTTCAGAGACTACCTCTGGAGTTTGGGAGAGGAGAAGATAGAATGGACTGCCTGCAGTACTGACCTGAGCCCCACTGAACATTTGTGGGATCAGCTTGGGAATGCTGTTTGTGCCAAAGTGACCAAGACAACTATACTGGCTTACTTGCGACATACTGGTTGAAGAATGGGATGCCATCACTGGTCAGTGTATGACCAAGCTGGTAACCAAGATGAGGAGGAGGTGCCGGGCTGTTGTGGCTGTGTGTGGTTCTCCTACATGCTACTGAGGCCTCTGTTTGTTGAATGAATGAATTGCTAAATTTCCAGTATGCCTTGGTTCTTCAGACTTGAAACATACAATCCAATAAACCAATCAAGAGTCAATAGCAGAATAAGCTGTTTGGCATTGGCAGAGGAGGCAAGTTTTTCATTGGCGCAGTCCACACACTAAACTGTACAGCTCAACCCACAAATGCATTTCCCTTACAAATGTGGCTCCATTCAAGGGGAAATAAACAGGCTTTCCAACAGTATAAGATTGATTGCCAAGAAGCATGGTTACAAGAAAGAAATACTTGACCAAATCAGCCAGATATTTTTGTGATAAGTTTAGTATAAAGCTGTGAAAGAAAAAAAATCATAGATTTCAAAACCATTTCCAGAACAACTCCAAGTTGAATTTTCACCTAGCCTTGTGACTGTCGGTTTGCTGAGGTTAAAAATTGCCCAGTTGGGCATGTGACCGCCTGTCAAACTCTCAGTGAACACCTCTGCCTCTACTTCTTTCTTTTTAAAATATCAGAACAATTTCTCAGCTTTTATCTCTCTAGTCAGGCTTTAAAGGTGATAATGTTGTTATGGAGATAATTGTGTAACAGGAAAGTCATCAGACAACTTACAGTATAGAAAGTCATTTTTTGGAACTTGAAATGATGCTCAGCCGTTTTATTCTTTTTCCAGTCAACCTGTCTCTTAGGAATACATTTATATAATAGCACATATATAATTAAACGTAATCCTGAGCAGGATAAGTGGAAGAGGATGGATGGATGGTAATCCTGACTAAACTCTAAACTTACTGTTTTGTAACAAAAATCTAATTTTAAATCCACTCTGGTAGTAACTCAAAAATTATTGTTTTTTTAATAGTTATACTGTATTTAGATCCTGTATATAGATAGATAGACAGACAGCCAGCCACAGCCACCTATAGCAATGTGGGCAGCTGTTGTTTTTGACTTCCTGTTGTTTTGGGCTTTTATTCAAGTAATTTCATGAAATTTGATCGACAATTTTCCAAGTAGTTCACATGACCTGATTTTCTCTCATAATGAAATCTCTGCACCTTGTATCCAGTCTGTAGTGCATGCTGATTTTAAGCAGGTTTTGTGGTGTTCCGTTTGTAGCAGTTTGTAGTGTGTTCCTGTTAGAGGAGTTAGTTTGAGTCATTTTCTGAGTGTGCTATTGAAGTATAAAATACCACCACAATGCAATGCACAAAAGCAATGGAGTATCTTTTCACAGCTGGAAACAAATGTGGGTTGTAATGAAACAGTTCCAAAAAGTATTCAATCTTGAAATGTCTCTTTGTTCAGTATTTTTTTTTTTCAGCACTAGCTTTCAAAATCGGAAGTTCCTTTGTCAGTTGGTCTACTTGCTAAAGACTTTTGGTGATGCTGGTGTTCACCCCAGCATGCATTATAGGCTGGTTTTGCATTTTCAGAGACACAGCAGAAGTGGATAAAAGCAGACAGTGATGGACACGCAAGCCTGGAGTAAGAGTGTACTGCCATCTTGTCAGATAGAGCAACAATGTGGAACCAGGAGAGAACAGAAGTGGGGTAAGCAGGTGCAGCTGTCAACTGCACAGCCAACTCTGATAGGATAAGACACCTGTCAATCAAGCAAAAACAGCCCCACAGAAAATCTAACCAGTTCAGCTGAGGTGTTTTGTGTGAAGTGACAGTGGTCTAAAATGTAAGAAGGGTATCAGTAAAGTTTTACCCTCTGCTCAAGGCAAGACAAGCGAAGGAGGACAGGAGGTGTTGTGACTTGTAGAGTGACGACTTAGAAAGAGGAAATTAGTCACTTAAACTACAAATAACATCTAAGCTGTAGCTTAGAGTGAGGAAATATTCCCACATGACTACAGTGAAAATGGTCAAGTTTATACATATGAAAATAAGGCAGACAGTATTGTGTGTGTGTGTGTGTGTGTGTACAAACATGATATTTTTTGCAGTCTTGATTTACAGTACCAATCACAGCTGGAAACAAAGAGCTCCCTGAATTATTGTGTCTCATTTTGCAGTCTGTATTGGCTCCGTCCAGTTCACTGACCAATCATAATTTCCAGTTATCAATCAAAACTGGATTTCCGAGTATGACTGACCAGTCACCAAAGAATAAAATGCAATCACTGGTAGGATTTATTTTCAGTTTTGTGCACACCACTGAGATACCACAGTCTGACTGTGTTCATATGTGCATGAAAGAATAGTATTGCATATTTCTGTTCCTCTGCACATTGACACAACCAGTTCACAGGACATCCAGTAAACCTCCCAGGTCTCTGATGCACCTGTTCATTAAAAGCTTTCCCCTTCCTGGTTCCTGCCAAACCGACATCGCCAACAGCTGCAAGTACATTTTACTTTGAACTAACTAACTAGACCAGGGAAAGATTTCGTCTGGGGGCATGTAAAATCAGCTGTCTTATTATGCATGTGTTCAGTAGCTCTGTGGCAGGTTGAGTTGAGCACAACCAGTGGAAGCAAATGGTTGGCTATATTTGCCTCATAACAATCCCCTGAGCTCTCGCATGTTATAACCAATCGGCAACCTCTAGGGCTGAAAAATGAAGCCAGTGTGGAAGTGCCAGAAGCTGCAGTTCCAGTGATGCTGGCTCCAAGATTAAGTCCCCACAGACTCCTATGTTAAAATGCCTAATTTTAGATATGAAAAACTGTCATATGGTTAATTTTCACATTCATAACAACTGTAAGTTTTGTCAGGCTTAAAGTTACGATATACACGGGGTGGGTAGCCGTAGTTTGTGCTCTAGTTTTTCTCAGTGAAATTCTAGTATTTTATTAGTCTTTTAGCACCTGCTCCCTAGCGTTAACTAATTCTGTCCTTGTGTCCAAATATGGTAACGTGTAGCTTCAAAAAACCAACATGATAGCAGGCAAAACATTAATTTTGAGGCTTCAAAATATGAAGTCCAGAAACCAGTGGGCAATGTCACCTTGGCTATGTCCTTGTTTTATACACTATGTATGGTTGTAATCTGTGATAATTAGGTAATTAAATTATGTTTGGACTTTGAATAATCAGGCGGGGAAATCACCAATACACAGAGAGTGATACTGGTCCTCCCAGATACTGTCAGGTTATAGGATGTCATTTGCTGCACTGACTTAAATTTGTCACCTAGTTTGACTCCTGTAGTTATTTACATTTCCCCTAGGTCAAACTTCATGTAAGCAGGAATCCAGTAATTTTCCAATTGAAAATTCAAATTTGATGCCACAGTATGCCTCAGTCTCATTCTTCACTGTGTAAATGCTGACGAAGCAGATATAGCATTAGTAAACTAGTTCCACAATGCTGCACTGATAACCCAAATCCTCTGACAGATTATTGCCATAATTCATTATTGGTAATTTCATCACAATCATCTGATTAGTGTGCCAGCGGTTGTTCATGCAGATAAACAATCCAAACATGTGATCACGGCGACAACAAAGGATGGTAGGAGATGAACGAATGGGAAAAGAGGCTGATGATTAAACAAGGGGAAAGCAGGAATATGGGCCAGCAGGGTGTGATAATATGTCTCTCTGCCATCTATCTCACATGGGAGGAGAGAGAGAGAGACGCAGAAAGATTAAGGGGATGTATGATGTATTCTGACCCATATTCTCACACACAGTAATGTTTTGTGACCCACATACTACTTCATCCAATTACACATTTAAATGTAATATTGATATGTGTATGACTGTGTCTGTGTATTATCAAGAATTAGAAGCTTTTAAAGCCGGTTAACCTACATTGCAGTATGTGCTGTAGTTTTGCTTTCAAAAGATCCTGGCAGCTCCCTGGATGGTGGATGATTCTTTTTTTTATTTTTTAATTTATGATGTTTAAATGTTGTATTCAAATACAGTAATATATATATTTAAAAAAAAGTAAGCACTTCAGAGATTTATATTATTATATATTATTATTATTATTATTATTATTATATTACATGATGTATTTGTCCAGTGATGGGTAAAATCTTTCTTGGGATAACAAACTGCAATATATAGTTGTTGAGATTTGAAAAGATCCATTTTCAGGTTGTAGCTTAATATGCATGGATCATAGGCCTGTGTATACAGACATGTAAAATACCACTATTCCTTAAACAGCAGGAGTAAGATGCCCAGAGAGACCCAACTAAGTTATTCATAGTTGTTTTTTGCCCATTAGACATTCCTTTGCACCTCTTTTCATCTTTTAGTAGTTGTTGTGCATACATTTGTTGTTTTACAAATTTGCTGAGTCAGCATTTTCCATCCGAGTCATCACTCGGCTTATATCATTGCAGCTGTCCATCATCTTGAGGAGCACTCATCAGGATGATGTGTGTAAACCTTGCATGAAGCCTTGTGAAAAGAAACAAATTTGCTGTGTGTGATGAATAAAAAATGCTTTAAACATGTATCATCCTCCTCCATCATCCTGAGTTGCTTAAAGCATACACAGTTGTAGGTATGTTTTTCCTTTCTACTATTGTTTTCACTTTTTCTGTTTTGTGATGTTGCCTGCCTCGTGTGAAAGCAGACATGACCAGGCAGCCGACAGTAAACAAGCATATACACAGGGGACAGTTATGTAATGCACGTACCTCACTTAATGCGCTGCTTTTTAATTGCTCCTTTCAGTTGATCAGAAAAAAGCTGAAATGCTGGTGTAGCCTATGTAATGTTTTTTCAGACAGGAGATTTATTAATATTACTCATAATCTTGTCATTAGCAACGATGCTCTGCTATCTCATAGGCTGATGTAGTGGTGTATTTTAATACTTTAAAACCTTGAGCAAGGACCACTGAGCATGGGAGACAGCTAACCCTGCTTCTAACATTGAATGCACAGTTATATAATTTATTGAAAATTGTGCTGTTTTTTTGGCAACAGTGGGCCGAGCACACGCAGAGAAATAGCAAGATGTTAAACTGGAACTGGGATTTGCTCGTGTGCCGCAATGCTGTCTTGGGGACTAAATGGCAGTATAGGGTTTGGTAAAGTTAGAAAGGCTTATTGGTAGCTTCTGTGAGCCATGGCTGAGCTGCCCTTGGTGTGGTGATGTACTCCAGGACCCACTGACATCACTTACGTGTAGCAGAAAGCGCAACACCCAAACACACTTGACGCTCTTATCCAAAGAGGACAAGAGTGTTTCATCTTTTCTTTGTGAGGTGTGAAGTTACTCTATACAGTAAAGAAAATGTTTTAGCACATTTGGGGGAGGTTGGTGTTGTTTTGTTTTTTTTTTCTTTTTCAAATATGAATTCAGGTCCTCCTCTTTTTCTTTCTCCACGTCCTCCTTCGTTCCCTGCTCCAGTGGTAATGGAACATGATGGCTTAATGGACAATGTCCTCCCTCCTCCAATCCAAAAGCCTTCCTGGCATTCATTCAATACAACAACAGGAAAGATTAGTGACCAAAAGGGAGGGAGAACAGCAAGACAGCAATGAAAGAGAGGGAAAGAGAGGAGGATGTGTGTATGAGTGAGAGATGTTCTCTTTGTGCCTCCTGTTGTCCTTTGACCTGGCTGTAGGAAGCTTAAAGCTTTTCCAGCACACTGCACAAGTGAAGAGATAACATCTGTCACTTAATGTCACAACTACAGAACTCACAAATTGACATTCATTGTTTTTTAAAAAAAACATTTTTACACCAATTTTATACCAAATACTGTAAATGCTATTATTATTATTGTTTGTACATCAGTACATCAGGGGGTTGTAAAACGTAGAATTACCCTTTTAATCTTATTCATTTCAGTAAAGCCTCACTTTTTGTACTTTAAAGCGGCAGGTTTTTCTTTACCTGCTTATTTGATACAAACAGGCATTTTTGGCTTAAGTCTTTCTGAAAGGGATATTTTTAGTGTTCAAACTGATCATGTGCCAGAAAAAGGAAGAAACACATTGTTTCTGCAAGCAGCGGAATATCTCTGCCATCCCAAGAGGTTCAGTCACTGGAAATTAACCTGCTGCTTCTAGATGCCGAACACACACCCTACAAAACACACACTGTGACACATAAGCTTTGCACACTCACTGGCCATTTCATTCGTTACAGCTTGCTCATATTGTTATATAATTTACTTTCACATACCACTAATCCAGTACTAGCTACAGATAGTACTGGCCTGGACCTCCTTTTGCCTTCAAAGCTGCCTTAATTATTTGTGGCATAGAAGAGGTGCTGGAAACATTTCTCAGAGAGTTTGGTCCATATTGGCACGACAGCGTCATATACAGTTGCTGCAGATTTTCAGCTGCACATCCACGATCTTCCATCTTCCATTCACTTACATCACTTAAGTCACTTGATGATGCTTGGTTTTAACCATTCTAACCATGTCTGCATGTCTGAATACACTGGGTTACTGTCATATGACTGGCTGATTAGATCTTTGCATTAATGAGCAGTTGAGTAGTTACTGGTGAGTGTATATCACTGGGTTGTTGTTGTTAAGCCATCATTAAGTGTTTTAGAAGAGGGTCTTACAGGAAAACAACCAACCAAAAATCTCATAGTGAAAGTAAGAAGAGACCCTTCAACCAAAAGAAGTTAGATTGGAAATATTCCTTCTTTTATGTTGTAATAATAAACAAATAAATAATAACATTGCAGTGGAAAAATAAACACCAGCTAGAGAGGTTAATTAGTGCCTGTGCTAGTTGATGCAAATCCAGCATGGGTTAGATGCCCCCATGGCGTAAGGGCTTTTCAAATAAACTCAAATCTCAGCAGTGCCTTTATAGTGCTGAATGTGAGGAGAACTCTGCAGTTGCAGGTGCATTATATCATCTCTTGTCTCTCTCAACAGTGGAAAGTTGGAGGACATATTGAAGTACAGCGGCAACTTTCTATTCTTAAATGGAAGGAAACTTCTTTCCTAAAAACATTTTTTTTACTCATGGCCTACTGTCCATTTTTTTAAAAATTGGTTTCACAACAATGCGAGGAACAAATTTTGGTTTTATGTCAAACAAAACAAACCACCCAATCAGTACAACTAAATCACACCACAGTGCCAACAATCTCAAAAATCACTTTTGGACATGTGCCAGTGAAAAATACATTTAACAAACTGCTAATAAACCTACAGCTGTCTTTGCAGTATACTTTTAGATACTGCAGTGAACCAATGACAGATGACAATCTGAATTGTATCATGTTTAAATGACATCTATTCAGTGTCAAGGAAGGAATAACATTTATAATGATGCAGAATATGTGTACAAAGCGACATGTTCTTACTGTAGTTCATTAGCTTCCTGCTGAGCATTAGTTGTTTCAAAGACAGAGGCAGGTAACAAGTTAAAAGGAAAACCCATTTAAACTGGCTGCCACCACACACTGACTGAACAGTTTCACTGTGACTTGATATTAAATCTTTGGAGATCTACTGAAAGGATAAAAGACAATTCCATTCCATTTCCTCATTTGCTGTTTCAATAAAGGTGGCGAGTGAAATGAGTTTCGGGGTTCATGTCTGTTTGGCTATGCAGAGTGAAGGATATTGGGTATGCAACCTATGCACACATGCTTGCATGCACATCTCTAAAAAGCCAGTTGCCCGTAGCCTGACATGGATGATGCAGTGCATAGGTTGAAAACTGACTGGTTGAAAAATCTTTTTTCTTTCTTTCTTTTTTTCAAAAAGGCAGCTTGAGAAGCACAGACAGTGGCTGCAGTGGACAGTTTTCATTATTTTTTGAAACAGGGTTTCACTTTAGTTTGTATGGTATAACTTTGGTCTTCTCAACAGTTGGCTGAAGGACCAGCAAGAGTGCGAGCAAGAGTAGCCAACAGACTGGTTGCTACACAAATTTTTGACACTGGACGCTGGTGACAGTAAACAGCTACAGCATCTAGATGATGGGCTAACTTGTACATAGGCTTAGCCGATAACAAGTGCACAGCCATGCTGTTTTCTTAATATGTGCATCCAAAATCTAGCATAGGTGTTAAATTCGATGGTGTTATAGCACCGTAGCATATTCATAGCATATGATTCATAGCATTTTCATACTTGTTAAACCAGTGACTCACAATGAAGGAACTGTAGGTATGCCAATACCTGCAGAGAGTAAGGGAGGTCCTAAGGAGTCAGCTAAATAGGAAGAACAAGATCCGGACAATCAATACCTAGGCCCTGCAGTCATCAGATACCCTGCTGGGATAATAAGGTGGCCAAAAGAGGAGATAGAATCCACTGACATCAAGACAAGAACATTCCTTACTGTATGCTAAGTGCAAGGAAGGAACCACTATCCTCAATGAAACAACAAAGATCCATGAGTACATCAGGAAGATGGCTGCAACTGATCTGTGCTTAGTGAATAACTCAGGAAGCAGAAACCTGAGCAAGAACAGGAAGCATCATTGAAGGACAGTCCTCTGCACGGCATGTACCACCAGCAGATAGAAGAAGTGGACAATATTGATGAATCCCACCAATGGCTGGAAAAATCTGGGCTGACAGCAAGACAGCACAGAGGCACTAATCATGGCAGCACAGGAACGATCTCTAAGCATAAGATTGATCGGGGCTGGGGTCTACCACAACAGGCAAGACCCCAGTTGAAAGCTGTGCAGAAATGCCCCAGAGATGTTCCAGCACATAACAGCAGGGTGCAAGATGCTAGTAGGCACGGCATACATCAAACACCATAATCCAGTGGCTGGCATAGTATGCAGTAACTTCTGTGCCAGCCATTCTAGGTATTTCTTATTCTTTAGCAGCTGGTTCATTTGTGCTGCTAGGCACTCATGGAGTGCAGTCAACTTCTTTAACCAGTAGGTGTGAATCATGTCAAGGCCTGGGGCTGTCCAACTCTTTATATGCAAGACTCTTTCTTGAATATTTGCCACTGTGATGGTTACTGGATCCTGTTCAGGGAGGGTGCTGTGGTCGGCTCTTAGATCCACTAGTCACTGAGCATTATTATTGTGTGTTGCATCCTTCTCCCATATGCTCTTCAAGTATTGCTCCAGCCTTGGGGGAAAGCTGTTCTCATAGTGTTCCCCTGCCACTGAGAGTACAACTTGGATGGCTCAAACATCTGGTTCATTCTAATGGTGTCTATCTCTCTGGTATACCTCTTCAAGCAGTTAGCCAAGGCTCTTTGGTTGACAGTCTTTAAAGCCTCAGGTTTGAATATCTTGTTGTACCCCTTTTTTTCATCACACCTTTCTGCAACTCTTAGCTGACTGACTTCCTTTTTTGATCTTAGCCTTTAGCCGTCTTTGGAGGGTACTCCCCCTTGTGGCTGTTCATCTTATAGGCAAGCGTCTCCAGGATCACTGTTGCTGTGGCATACATCAACTGGTTGGTTTCAGTGATGGTCGAATTAAGGATTGTCCGTAGTGCTTCTAGTAGACTTTCAGAGGCTACTTCACATAATCTTGGTAGTCGACGTCGAGGAGTCCAGGTTTCCATCTTAGCCATGATCTTATCTTTCAAGTCAACTGCTCTGGTATTCAATATACCAGTTGTTCTTGGGGCTTGGTACCTAATCTCAGAGTGTGGGGATGATGATATCTCCCCCCGACCTGACATCTTGCCCCCCCTTGCCATAGCATTTGTACCTCATCAATCTCGAATTGCGATAGGAATTGCTTCTTGCGGAACGTATGAATATACAGCACTTTCATCTATAAGTAATTCTAACACACAGTCACACTGTGACTGCATTAGGGGCAACTCAGGGTTTGGTATCTTGCCTAAGGATACTTGGGCCGATCGATTGGCCTTTCGATCGTTAGATGACCCATTCTACCACCTGAAGTACAACCACCCACAAAGAGGTCAAAAAGGAACAGACATATACCTATTAAAGATATCCATCACAATATTTAGATCAAAAGATGTGCAATTGTAATTGTATCCTTATTACTGCTGTCAACATATCTCCATTTCAAATTGAAAAGTATGTTTAGTTTATTGACTGCATGCTAACAAAGTAAATGGCTACATAATGTGGTTGAGATGTCTTCAGTATCACTTAGGCTGATTGGCTTAAAACCCCTGCTATGTGGTCAGACACTTGCAAAGATGATAATGCATTCTAATGAGCATCCTGAACTAACTGCATTGATACAGATTGTTATGTGTAACTGGTTTAATTGCCCTTCAGTGTCAGATGCTATAAATGTGGTCCATTAGCTAATGAATGGGCTCACTTTAAATACATACAGAGACATACAGACATACAGAGATTTTGAACTTATTTACTATGCACCACAAATTTTTTGATCATGTGTTGTTACCTTGGAGACAACTCTTCCTTTGATCTTTATAAGAAAAAAGTGTTTGTAAGAAATGAAAGAGATAGTGAGAAAGACAAAATGGGTAGGTTACTGACGGTCAGTTAAAAAAAAAAACACACTAAAATCAATTTAGCTCTCTTCTGCCTACAGAAATGCTCGCTGCTATATAATGAGAACCAATTTTCTAATGAAGTACTGTATATTGCTACTTGAGTCACTGTATTTTGGTAATGGTAATCTTTCTTCCAATATTTATTACAAAAGATGATCATACTTTATCTTTATGGGAAATAAGAATTGGGCAGAAATTGTTTCTGCCATTTTTTGCATACAATAAGCAGTTCTTTGACTCACCACTCACCATTGTAGCTAACTATGGCTTATCCGTAATGTCTGTAAGGTTGGAGCTATGTAATGTTAATGTACATCGCAGCATATCAACAAAAACTAAATGTCAAAATATAATTTAATGTACACTCTATACCACTAATGCAGTACTAGCTAGAGATTGCTAGAACTAGACTGGACACCCTTTTGCCTTTAGTTCCCCTATTTGTGGCATAGAAAAGGCGCTGGAAACATTCCACAGAGATTTTGGCCCATATTGACATTATAGCATCACACAGTTGTTGCAGATTTGTCAGCTGCACATCCATGATGTTAATCTCCTGTTCCACCACAGCCCAAAAGTACTTTATTGGATTGAGATCTGATTACCGTGGAGGAAATTTGAGTACTTATTGTCATATTTAAGAAATCAGTTTGAGCTTTTTGATTTGGCATGTTGTTTTACTGGAAACAGCCATCAGAAGATGGTTGCATGCTCAACTGGGGCTAAGGAGAAAAAAAAAACAAACATTCCCCACACCATTACAACACCACCAGCCTGAACCATTGATACAAGAATACATGATACATGAATTTATGTTGTTTACTCCAAATTCTGAACCTACCATTCAAATGTCACAATAGAAACTGGGGCTCATACCAGGCGACGTTTTTCCAGCCTTTTCCAATGTTGGTCAGGGTTCTAAGGAGACTAAAGAATGGTGAGATTAAGCAAAAAATATAAACATTTTAAATGGGTGGAAGAAAAGATCAGAGGTGATTCACTTATCTGTTGAGTTGATAAATGACAGTTGTAGGTTTTCAAGATTTCCCTAGTCATACACTGTAGCACAGTCATTCTGCTCCACAGCATTTTTTACTAATCAGTCACGCATCATCAGCATGACATCATACTTTAACATAAACTAAGGAACAAGGAACTTCATATACAAGGAACGTAGATATTTTTCCTTTACCCTCATTGAAAACTGACATTGATGTCATTATTTGCTTCAGCTGATTTTTTCTCTCTTCTCTCCAGGAGAAACTCTTTCTGCTTCAGTGTCGATGGATATACACTGAGTCAGTGCTATGGTATACCTCATATTGAAGAGAAGGTGGCTTTAACTTTTAATGACAAGCTGTCAGATTGAATTTGAGTGGCTGCTTGATGCTTCTGTATAATTTGTGCAGCTAATGTATAAAGTGATGCAGGATACACAACAGCAATCAATATGAGAGGCTCCCAACCTTTATAGGTTATGACACCCTTAGTGAGTCACCAGTCTGAACAGGCAAACACGCATATATAAGATATAATTTGATCTTTGACACAAACAAATTATCCTTAGAAAAATTGTGAAATTACATGAATGCTTTTTTAGAAATACTGACCTTCCTCCAATCAAAGGGACTCACAGGACAGTTTTTTAGACCTGCTGCACCAATTAGGCAGACTGAAAAAAAAAAAAAAAAAGATAGGTCTCTGAGTACTAAATGCTTTGCTGCAGAGACTGTACTTTTCACCTAACTAATCAACAAAATATGTCATTTTCCATTTCCCCACAACTGTGCACAAGTAGATTTATTGTACGAAAATGAGAAGACTGGAAAAAAAAAACACCACGCAACATTAGTTCCTCGTGTGGCTTTATCTGTTTTTACTTTTATGTTTTGTCCTGAGTGAGTGTGTAATGTGTGTAGTGTTTAATTTAATTTGGCATTTTCTCCTTCTGTTTTTATTCTGTTTTTTATTCAGCTTTAAGGGTCTTTAAAAAAGTGTGTTCAATTGATGTATGAAAAAATAAGTAAGAGAGATGACTAAAAAAAATGCAGCTACAGCTGTGGCGAAATGCTTACATCAGCATTCAAATGGCTCACAGCGACAGTGTTACGCTGTGTCGCAGTAAATAATGGCATTGCACACCATTTGTAGTGTGTGGGGATGCTACGATGAAAGCAGCTGACACTACAAACGCAGTACAGGTGCACAAAGGTGTAATTTGTTTTTCTTTAAAAAAACGTTTGATTTTGCCTCTAAGATGGAGCTAGAGGAAGATCGAAGAGATCACTAAATAAATAAATTTTTAAGTTCACGTATTTCAGCCCCATTGAAACGGGTGTATAAAATCGAGCACCTAGCCATGCAGTCTGCCTTTGTGAACATTTGTGAAAGAATAGGTCGTTTAAAATAACTCACTGAATTTGAGCCTGGTACTATAATAGGATACCACCATTACAACAAGAGAATTTGTGAAATTTCTTTCTTCCTAGAAATTTCCCAGTCAACTGTAAGAGGTATGGTAAAGTTGAAGCATTTAGGAACCACAGCCACTCCGTGACTGAGCAGGTCCTGTAGGTCAAGATGGCCTAGTACTTTTGTCCATATAGTGTATATTAAAAATTATTAGCATTATAGCCTGCATCAGTTCACTTACAGTAAATGCATCCAATATTTGTAAACAACAATCAAATTTAAACAAATAAAAGGATTTTTACCATATACTGGTATAGAAGATTCAGCACCAAATTTTCCATTCCAGATCAACAGATGCTGTTTCTGGAGACCAACACAATATTGGTTTGTTTGTTTTTGGATAATAGGCGCATATCAATTCACACATAGCAATAGATATGCTCTTAAGGTTTGCTGTACTATAGTAAATTCCTAGCTTGTCTTACAAAGTTTGAGTTTTCTGTAAAGTGATGAGCTGTACTTCTCCCAGTGAGTTTTGGTGAGAGTTTGAGTTGTCACCTTTCCCCTCTTCTTCACCCCTATTTATCTAAGTTTTTTTATTTTTTATTTTTGGATGGGTGTATTTACGCTTTAAGGCTCATATAACCAAGAATCACCAACACACATGTACAAGCAAAATTTCTCCCTTCCTTCTCCACTTCATCTCTGCAGCTGTGTCCAGTCCCCTCAGGGTTTTTTGAAATATAACACTATCATCTTTTATTACAAGCGTTCCCTCCTTCTTCCTTTCCCTGTCTTCCCCACTCCAAAATTATTGTGTGCTTGCCTTCTCTCTGCACTCTTACTTTACTCTTTGTATCACTTAAGTTCTCCTCCTGTCTTAAATCATATTAAAGTGGAAGGAACAAAAGCCTTGCCCAGCTACCTTATAGGACAATAAAATCCACACTGCTGAATGAAGCAAATTCTTTCTCGATGAGAAGAAGCCATTTTAGTATGATATAGTAAAAGGGCATTAACCAAGTACAGTGAGAAAGCTCAAATAAATTATATTGCATTGTGACCATCCAAGAGCAATGTTTCCTTATAGCAGTGATTTAACCACATCTCTTTTAAGCGTCCTTCATATTCACCTGTAATATAAAAACAAATTACCACCCATCGGGTACATTACAAAGTCCTCAAATTAGCATGAAAGATGTCTAATTAAAGATGCACAGAACTGTCAATAGTGGCATAATGCAGACCAGATGGAGAGAACCAGCTGTCAAACATGTCCCGTGTGTCCACAATCATAATTTATTTGTCATTAAGAAAACTTGATTTTATTGAAGTGTAAGCAAAATTGATTGTCACTTTAAGTGGAAACAGATCAGAAACTTAAGTATGCGAATGAACAGATGAGGCAGATCATTATTTTATTTCTTTGATTTTCGAGTTAACGTTTATTAAACTGTCTGAATAGTTCTAAAGTGAAGTTCAATTCAGTTCAATTTTATTTATATAGCGCCAAACCACAACATATAATTGCCTCAAGGTGCTTTATACTGTAAGCTAAAGACCCTGTAATAATTACAGAGAAAACCCAGGAGTCAAAATGACCCCCTTATGAACAAGCACTTGGTGACAGTGAGAAGGAGAAACCCCCTTTTAACAGGAAGAAATCAGGCTGCACAGGTAGACACAAAGAGTGCTGGACAGGACCATCGAAGGGCATGGGGATCCATGTCCTTCAATGGTCCAAGCAGGACCGGTATCTGCAATAGGGAACAGGAGGAGCACTGCCGGAGCTCTAGAAAATGACCTACAGCAGACTGCTCGTGCTTGTTTCTGACCAAACTCTCAGAATCAAATGAGAGCAGGTTGCAAAAGTTAGGATGCCTGCAACCTAACTGAAAAGATTGGGGCACCAATGTTGGACCTGCCAATTCTGGTGTTCTCTGGCGATTGCCAGTTGAATTGCATGATGCCAGCATCTTCTGCCACCGTCATGGAGTGTTTCTGATAGTTTAGTCAGAAACATGCACATGAGTAGTCTGCTGGAGGTCATTTTGCAGGGCTCTGGCAGTGTCCCTCCAGTTTCTCCTCACACAAAGGAGCAGATACCCCTCGGAATCTAATTACAATGGTTACTAAGGATTTCATCTGCTTGGTTTAACAAATTCTTTTTATTATTCCTGTACTGCTGTTTATTTTGTACTTGTTTTACTTGTTCTATTTTGTTTTATTGTTCTTATGTTACTGTTTTATTCTGTAAGGTGACCTTGAGTGTCTTGAAAGGCTCCCACAAATAAAATGCATTATTATTATTATTATTATTATACTGGTCTTGCTGCTTGATTGATGTCTTTTTACGGCCCTGTCCAGCTCTGCATGTGTAAATTGGCTGTCTGTTGATATCTCCTCCACACTTTTGACGCTGTGCTGGGAGACACAGCAAACCACAGCACGTATTAATGTGCCGTCCTGGAGGAGCTGGACTGTCTGTGCAACCTGAATGGACTTCAAGTACCTTTCCATGCTACCAGCAGTGACACTAGCCAAGTAAAACTGTAGAATAATTCAGACGGGAAGAATAAGGAGAGAGCAATGATCTGTGGATCCAACCTGCAAAACCAGTCCTGTTGGGGGCTGTCGTGTTGCCTCTCCAGTGCACCTGTTGTCACTTTAATTTGCATCAAAGTAGGTCAAATGAATTCACAGTTGTTTATGCTTCCTAACTGGACAGACTGATATCCCTGAAGTTTAACTGACTTTGTATCATACTGTGATGATTGAGTGCTCCCTTTAGGGAGTGTTTTTGATCAGTGTCGTGTATAGGTTAGGAATAGTGTTGGGCATTTAGTTGAGATGGCTATTTATGCATTATGTTAGTGAATGTCCACACAAAGCTAGATGTGTACAGTATGCGCATGTGTGTTTGTGTAGTATAGTGTTACAACGGGAGCAAGGTTTATGCAAATTTAAATCTATACAATTATAGATTTCCTTGTGAGTTCTCTCTGGAGAGAATGAGAGAAAATGGAGTTTATGAGGAAGAAATGAGAAGCAAATTGAAGAGAAAATCATGTTGTGGAGAGAGAAAGGGGAGACAAAGAAGTGCGCGAGAGAGGAAACATTATCGAGAGAGTAGAGAGGTCCACTGAGAATCGTTTGGGGTGAGAGAACATTTTCCTCTTCGTGGGAATGTGTAAAGCCAAATTACTGTTGACAACAGAATTATGGATGCAGACATTTAGTGGAGAAAAAGAAAAGAAAAGAAAAAGCAATGGAGAAATGCAGAGACTGAAATGAAAATAATATTGTAAGTGTAAATCATTTAGAGACTTTGATTGTTCCTCCTACTTTATATTCAATACCGCTAAAGACAGAAAGATAGAAAAAAAGCAACAGCAAATGTATCAGATGGAAGTCTCCATCTGTGTCTCCAGACTCCAGTCCCAGAGGCTCCAAAATGTTACTGCGTTGTTTCTGTGTAAATGCTACGCAGAGCTTTGAAGGCACACGTCTATATGCCGTAGCTCTCCACGGCTACTTGGATGCACTGCCAAAAATATGTCAGACAACTGGTAATGCGGGCTGCTCTACTTCATGTTTGCATTGTTGCTGGTTCTTTAGCTTTTCCCCTGCTGTGGAAGAGACAGAAGTCAAAATTTTGTCCTTTCCTCTTCAACCATTCAGCATTCTACCTATAGCACATCACACAAGGACTACATGCAGTTGACTAGAAAGTCCGTCCAAATGCACACATTTGCATATTTTGGAGCGATATCTTGCTGTCTATGTTTTTTTAGTCCCTCATTCCAAAAGGCAAAATTGTTGTGAAAACATATGTACAGTTTGCTCATATTTAACTAAGGATATGGACTAATCACAGTTTTGGCTTAAAGTACTGCTTCACTAAAACCGGGTTAATAAACAAGAGAAATGTAATCAAGGTGTGAGTTTACCAGATACCAGCTTAATTTTTTGAAAAGGAAACCTTCATTTATGTTGTTTGCTCCACAGAAAAATGTGTTTGTTGTTGTTGTTGTTGTTAAATAAGTAAATGTAGAACATGTACAGAATTAAGCCTGTCTACGAATACACATAAAAAAAATGCATTGGTTATAAAATGCAAAGGTCAAATGTAAGATTAATACATTTAATAAATAGGAGAATATGGGCTTTATTTTGAGGGGTTCTAAAATAAAAGCTACTTCTTAGCTCTGTGTTTACTACTGATATAGTACACAGAGAGGGCAAGCTAAAGTACTGTGCAATGGTCCCTTAATGGATGCATCAATGTGCTCATCCTTCCATAATACAGAGAAATAACATCTAAACTACACTGTGATTCATAAATAATGAATCCAAACAACATTAATTATCCATAACAAACTAAATAGCTTAACAATTTTAGAATACTTTTGGTTGCAGCATGAACAAAACAACTGCAACAGAAAAATAAAGGAAAAGAATAAAGAAGTCTTCCCTTTCACCTGTATTGTGATTGCAGACAGACTGATTGAAAGAGATTGGCAGGAAGACAGATAAGAGGGCAGACAGAGAAACAGGCTGATGCTGGAGAGGCAGAGCAAACAGACAGATGAGACATGAAACAGAAATGGAGAGGAACAGGATCGGTCTGTAATCTAATGATGATGATGACTGAGAGAGAGAGAGAGACTGTGAGCCTAGGCTCTCGGTCTAATTATCTGTCACACACTGAAATGGAATAAGTCCTCAGGGAGAGAGAGCTGGAAAGTGTGGGGGGAAAGAGGAGGGGAAGGACAGAGAATAAGGAGGCAGCGCAATGTGTGCAGGGCAAGGCAGCAGTTACATAACATGACCCCCTGGTGTGCTACTGGCATCATAAGGCCAGACACCTGATCGACAGACAGATAATGGACAGACAATGAGCCCACACATGCAGTCAACATCCAGCATTATGTATCTATTAAACATTCTACAGTAAACTGTTAGCTGTATTATAACAAAGTGTAAGTGATTGGGGGCAACAGGAACTCAGCCAGAAAGTGGTAGGCCGCATAAAATCACAGAGCAGGGTCAGCGGATGCTGAGATGCATAATGACAACTTTCTGCAGAGTCAGTTGCTACAGACCTCCAAACTTCATGTGGCCTTCAGATTAGCACAAGAACAGCGCATAGAGAGCTTCATTGAATGGGTTTCCACGGCCGGGCAGCTGCATCCAAGCCTTACATCACCGAGCACAATGCAAAGTGTCAGATGTAGTGGTGTAAAACCCGCTGCCACTGGACTCTACTGGACGAATCATGCTTCTCTGCCTGGCAATCTGAGTGACGGGGTTGGTGGTTGCCAGGAGAAATGGTACTTGTCTGACTGCACTGTGCCAAGTGTAAAGTTTGGTGGAGGGGGGATTATGGTGTGGGGTTGTTTTTCAGGAGTTGGGCTTGGCCCCTTAGTTCCACCGAAAGGAACTCTTAATGCTTCAGCATACCAAGACATTTCTGAAAACTTCATGCTCCCATAAAGACATGGATGGGTGAGTTTGGTGTGGAAGAACTTCACTGGCCGACATCATATTAAACCCTTTGGATTAAGAATGGGATGTCACTCAAGTTCATATGCAACTGAAGGCAGATGAGTGAATACTTTCTCAATATTGTGTATCTGGTCCCCTAACCTATATCTACTACCAAGTACTCTAAAGTACTTGTACAATATTAACTGATAAGTAGAAACTTTCTGAACTTTGACTAAATTAGCTAATTGATGTTTACATTTTGCCCCTCCCTGAGCCTGGTTCTGCCGGTGGTTTCTTCCTGTTAAAAGGGAGTTTTTCCTTCCCACTGTCGGCAAGTGCTTGCTCATAATTGGTCGTTTTGACTGTTGAGTTTACTCTGTATTATTGTAGAGTCTTTACCTACAATACAAAGTGCCTTGAGGTGACTGTTTGTTGTGATTTGGTGCTATATAAATAAAACTGAATTGAACTGAACTGAATTTTTATTGATTTATTTATGGATAAGTAAATCCATTAAAGGACAATTTAAAAAACAGAATAGGTTAACAACTTATGTGGCCATCTGGTAGTGGCAGGTAAACCTATGCGTTACCTACCACAACCTGCACGATGGTTCCTGCACTGTTCCCCTGAAGACTTCTTATACAACACAGGAGGCAGACACATTTAGCTGCTGATGGTGTATGATAATGCTGCATGCTGTAATATTTAACGGCTACAGTGGCATGTGTTTTGCTCAGGAAGTGGTAAAGATCAAAGCAGAGCTAGATGTGTTATTCATTCAATAAATGCCCATTGACATTAAGATCACTTTTGATGCTGTACATTCTGTTTGGTGAAAACAAACAGCATATCAACACAAACAACCTCATACCAGCTGTCGAACACAGTGGTGGAGGGGCGATGAGTTGGGCTTGTTTTGCAGCCACAGGACCTGGGCAACTGATGCATGCGACATTGTAAAGAAAAGTGGGCCGAAATTCTTCCACAATGATGTAACACGCTGATAAAGTCATACAAAGATTACTTCAAGCTATTGCTGCTAAAGAAGATGGTTCAACAATCTACTGAACCACAGGGCATTTCACATCACTATAACTTCCAGCTGCACTACAGCTCATTACACTTACAGTAGTGCAGGTCAGTGGTTTCCTCTGGATACTTTGGCTTCTCCCCACAGTCCAAAGAGATTCATGTTAAATTAATTGGTGACTCTAAATTGGCCATAGATGTGTGTAGTTGTATGTAGCTGTCTGCCTCTCAGTGTTAGCCTTGTAATGTTCTTGTACTCTGTCTCGGGTGCAGCCTGCTTTTCATCCCATGACATTTGGCATAGGTTGCAACCCCCTGCCACCCTGAATTGAATAAGTGAATAACAAAATAAATGCATGGCATCTATGGCAGTTCAACATGGTTTGTTACCTTCATTTTAATGATTACAGCAGGAGACAACAATTGAAAGTCTTTCAGCAGTGCGGCTTTATGAGTAGGGGCACAAGCCATAGAAGATGACTGACTTGGGGAACCACGTCATTGGGTGTGTGTATATATATATATATATATATATATATATATATATATATATATATAGTTTAAAAAAATTCAATGTTGGCTACCAAGTTTTTTTCTTTTTTAAGTTTAATATTTAACTGAGTGGAACAAATGCTTTTTCTATTCATACTATTAATAACAATGAATGTAACTGTTCATCATTTATAGTAGTCGTATCTCTCTCAGAGTGCACTCCCTAAAGCCTCAAAGTCCTTTTTTATGGCAGTTCCAAAATAATTATTAATAGGGACATTCATGTTCTCAGACACTGAAACACACAAATGCACACACAACCCTGACCTCCATCTCTCTCTGTTTCCCTACAGTGAGCTCCAACCAGAGCCATGGGGAGTACCCAGACTGCCGGAGTGAGAGGGAGTCAGGAGGGAGGCATCTCTCCTGGTGTCTCCGCTGGTGGTGGCGGGAATCGTTATAGGTCTAGTCCTCTTCCTCTCCTGCGTCACCATCATCGTCGGCAGCTTGCGCAAAGACAGTCGACTCCGAAACCCTCACCTTCGAGCAAGCTACGGTCAGTCTGTGACACACCTGTTGACAAACTGTATATCTTCCTTCTTTGGTAGGTTTTCAGGTTCCCATTAGAATGTAAACGTAGTATTTCAAGGCATTAAGTTAATATTCAACATGATATCACAGGGACCACTTCAGGCACATTTTACACATTTAAATCTTTTTGAATCTCATGTTACAGGGTTAAACTGAAGCCAGATGTTTTGGTTGGGTTGGGGTTTATTGCAATGAGAGTTAGGACATTATTTCATGAATATGATAAAGTAGGCTTTAAATAGGCGGAATGAAAATTTTTTTTTACTTAATTGGTTTTATTGTCTTGCTGTTAAGTACCTCAGCTGGAGTGTGAGATGAGAGGTCATGCACATGAACACTACATAAAAGGTTCAAATAAACTGTAGTCCATTGCTCTGGCAATGCCGAATGTCCCAAGATGACAAAAGTCTAATTCCAACACAACATGGAGTCTATTTCTTTGTCTCCCCAGGACAAGATGGTTTTTCTTATGGAGGTTCAGCAGGTGAACTGAGGTCTAGCTGCTTGGAAGACTTTCCTCCTGGTTTAGACTTTGACTCGTACAGAGAGACTCTGTCACAGATAAACAGTGTGTACCCTGACTCACCACCACGGTATGTGTTTGCTAAATCTAAGTTGGCTATGGAACAGAATAACATGCATATTGATTATGGCATTCTTTAGTATTTGAACACAGAAACCTATTTTCAGAGGAAACATTTGATATACTTTACACCTATTAAATGATTTTTAAAAATTAGAGGCCTGCTAAAATTGGAAACAGAAGGACACTTTGATTTTTGTTCTTTCTCCTGTTAACCCGTCTTTGTGCTTTAAGCAAAGCTGGTCATTGGAAATAGTTTCATATTTAGCATTCTCTGGATTTGAACAGTTCCTTATTTCTGGCAAAAGTTGAGCAAAAAAAAAAAAAAATCCAAACCAAATGAAATATTTAGCCTTTCCTCAGCTACCCCCTACAGCATACTGGTAAAATAAGAAAGCAGAGCCAGGTTCATTTGACATATATGTGAAATGTCAAGTATAAAATATAAGTGACCAATTCATCCAGTGTCCTTCACTGTTCTTTGGCCACTTGGTTTGACCTTTTTTCTGTGGTAATTCATTTATTAGAGAGCAGTGCTACCTTTGGTGCCCTTTGTAAAGTTGGGTGTGAATATATGCATGTGTGTGAGAAAGATGGGGGGAGAAAAAACTTGCTAAAAGCCAGTGCCATGGTGTTTTTGATCTAAATGTCAGCTCATCTAATTGGCAACTTTAATAATTCACATAAATCCCTCCCCTGCAGTGCATATGCGTGTGTGCTTCACTGCCTTCCTGCTTCAGCTTTCGAACCATTCAAACACTTCACTTTGTCCAAGGGTGGATAGTAGTCTATAGTCTGTAACTCAGAGGAAATAATTCTCACATTGTTGCATATATCATTTATTATTATTATTTAATCAGAGGATATTGCTTACAGTTCTCCATTCCTGTTGGCACTGAGTGTACACCCAGTTTCACGATTATCTGAGACTGTCGTCTATCAGCGCTATGTGACTGATATGACATTACATCTTATCACTTCCACAATTATTGTCAGGCAAGAAGGATAAACATATCAGAGACCTAATTTACTGAAAGGGCTCACTGAAATTTAATAATGATAATAATAAGCAGACACAATGGCACCACATTGCAGGAAAGAAATCCAACTTTTTGCCCTTTTCTTGTGTAGTTACACAGATAGTCATGTGCAGTGTATTGAGTATTGCATAACTGCTGCATGTGGCATAATCTGTGATATAAGATTTGTAGGGCTTCCTGGATTCTGTTTTTTACTGTGGTGCTCTTTGGAGGGGATCTATATGCATAAACTAAAAAAAATCAAAAATCAAAGCTTGGGTGGTGAAATGCATTTTTCTTTTACATTGACCAGGTATGACCATCAAACATAAACATTAAACATCAAACATTCATCATTATTCAATCTGACGGTCTGAGTTGGAGTTGTGTTCTGGGGACTAAACTGGAGCTCTGGGCATGCTCTTGGTGTAAGCTTGCAGCACAGATAAATGCAATATCCAGCAGGAAAAATGCATCATCTGTGAAGGGATACACCTGGTAGCAGCAGGGTTTAGTGGTGTTAAATGATGCTTGAGCTGCAGGGCCTACTGTGAACGGGAAAGATGCTCCCATATGCAGTTACATATTGAGTAAATACATTTCCTTATTCTATCAAGACTAAGGATAGAAAGCATTGAGGAGAGGAAAAAGAAAGGGTAGCTAGCAAGCTACGTCAGTACTCTGGCAGGGAACCAGAATGTTCTGGACCGCCTGCATGAGAGCCGCACTTTTTGGCTTTGACAACGGGACAGTAGCCAACCAACGCATATGCACAAACTCACATACAGACTCACATCCACACATACGAATACACACATATATATATATTTTTTTTTTACCATAATGCTGGCAAGTTGTTGTTTGGTACCCTGTCAAGAAGCAGGTAGTGTAGTTGCAGTCATGTAATCGGAGGGTGTGGGTGTGCATGTGTGTGTGTGTGTATGTGTGTGTGTGTGTGTGTGTAGACCACAGATGGTTGAGGAAAACTCAGAGAACTCAGATCAACAGCTCACCTGCTGAGACTGTGAACGTTACACTTCCGACACACACGTCCACACGCAAAGTCTGTTAGAAAAAAAACTCGTGCTTGTGGATCAGCACCTCACCTGTGGAGACTGAAAGCTTCTGCTTCCTCTCAGAGAGAAGCTCAGCAAGTGCGCGCGCACACACACACACACACACACACACATGCATAGACGCACACTCCTTTCTTTCTGATTTGATTTGCATAATGACATTGGGAGCACAGAGTTTAGGAAGATGTGTGCAACATTCTTGTTCAGTATTAAGAACATCTAAATGAGCATTAATGAGCACAGCTTTATTTGCTTTTTTAAAATTAGTTCTGTTGTTTGCCACTTAACCAGTTAATGATGTATTAAGGTAATTTTTAAAGTTGCTATGATGAGCATGGGAAATGGAATATTTATGTCATGTTGCTCATTTTATAGCATATATAATTTAGACTCACATTTGGTTTGTCAGTATATAAAATATAATTATTTATAATAATTATAATTATGTTGCAGAGGGAGGCAGTCAGAGGTGTTACCTGTGTTTTACCAACTATCCAGCAATAAACCACACAAGAGCAACAACAGCCTGCATCTGTGACTTTTCACATAACATTCAATAATAATCTGTTCAGGAGCAGCCGAGGCGTTCACAATAATTTGACTGTTACTATGTCAGACTGTGTGACACTAACTGCCTCTAAGTGTCTGACAAATATAGGAAGCATTTTCTCAGGTTATTATGCTGTAAAGCAATTTCTGCACAGTGTTACTTGTCATCTCGTAGGATGAAACTAATCTTCCTACTGTGCACAGACTGGTAATGTAAAGAGATAAAAAGCAGGAAAATGAAAGTGGACACCTGACTGCTGTTTTCTGGCACTTAAAGTAATTTGATATGATAAAAACTGATCTGTTGAATATCATATAAAAATGTAGGTTTCAGTCTGTGGCTGCTTTATGCTGAAAATCAAATCAGTTATGGTATGATTCAATGCTTGCAGACAGACAGACACACACACACACACACAGTAACAGCAGCATCTATAGTATATGGTTCTCAGACTCCACAGGCAAGAATCTCTCACAGTAGTAAAGAGCAGGAACATGCCAGATTTACACACACAAATACACACACTCACACTGACACACAGAGACCATATGCTGTAAGCTGTAGCAAGAGGTGTCTGGCGTTCAGCTCTGCAAAGCGTCACAAGGATTATATGAATACATGCCAGAGGTCCTCCCTTTCTACTGACATGTGCTTGCATTTCAATTCAATTCAATTCAATTTTATTTATATAGCGCCAAATCACAACAAACAGTCACCTTAAGGCGCTTTGTATTGTGGGTAAAGACCCTACAATAACACAGAGAAAACCCAACAGTCAAAACGACCCCCTATGAGCAAGCACTTGGCGACGGTGGGAAGGAAAAACTCCCTTTTAACAGGAAGAAACCTCCAGCAGAACCAGGCTCAGGGAGGGGCAGTCATCTGCTGCGACCGGTTGGGGTTGGGGGGAGAGAGACAGGACAAAAGACATGCTGTGGAAGAGAGCCAGAGATTAATAATAATGATTAAATACAGAGTGAAGTATAAACAAGTAAATAAAGGTGAATGAGAAGAAATGGTGCATTATGGGACCCCCCTCAGCAGCCTAGGCCTATAGCAGCATAACTAAGGGGTGGTTCAGGGTTGTCTGATCCAGCCCTAACTATAAGCTTGATCAAAAAGGAAAGTTCTAAGCCTAATCTTGAAAATAGCCGAATCCAAGCTGGAAGCTGGTTCCACAGAAGAGGGGCCTGAAAGCTGAAGGCTCTGCCTCCCATTCTACTTTTAAGTATCCTAGGAACCACAAGTAAGCCAGCAGTCTGAGAACGAAGTGCTCTATTGGGGTGATATGGTACTATGAGGTCTTTGAGATAAGATGGGGCCTGATTATTCAAGACCTTGTATGTTAGGAGAAGGATTTTGAATTCTACTCTAGATTTAACAGGGAGCCAATGAAGAGAAGCCAATATGGGAAAAAATATGCTCTCTCTTTCTAGTCCCTGTCAGTACTCTAGCTGCAGCATTTTGGATCAGCTGAAGGCTTTTCAGGGAGGTTTTTAGGACAGCCTGATAATAATGAATTACAGTAGTCCAGCCTAGAAGTAATAAATGCATGGATTAGTTTTTCAGCATCAGTCTGAGAAGGGATGTTTCTAATTTTATAAATATTGCGCAAATGTAAAAAAGCCATCCTACATATTTGTTTGAAGGACATATTCTGGTCAAAAATGACTCCAAGGTTTCTCACAGTGTTACTGGAGGCCAAAGTAATGCCATGCAGAGTAAGTATCTGGTTTGACACCATGCTTCTAAGATTTGTGGGGCCGAGTACAAGAACTTCAGTTTTTTCTGAATTTAGAAGCAGGAAATTAGAGGTCATCCAGGCCTTTATGTCTTTAAGACATTCCTGCAGTTTAACTAATTGATGTGTATCATCTGGCTTCATGGATAGATAAAGCTGAGTATCATCTGCATAACAATGAAAATTGATGCAATGCTTTCTAATAATACTGCCTAAGGGAAGAGTGTACAATGTAAATAAAATTGGACCTAGCACAGAACCCTATGGAACTCCATAATTAACCTTATTGTGTAAAGATGACTCCCCATTTACATGAACAATTTGGAGTCTATTGGATAAATATGATTCAAACCACTGCAGTGCAGTACCTTTAATACCTATGGCATGCTCTAATCTCTGTAGTAAAATGTTATGGTCAACAGTATCAAAAGCTGCACTGAGGTCCAACAGGACAAGCACAGAGACGAGTCCACTGTCAGAGGCTGTAAGAAGATCATTTATAACCTTCACTAATGCTGTTTCTGTACTGTGATGAATTCTGAAACCTGACTGAAACTCTTCAAATAAACCGTTCCTCTGCAGATGATCAGTTAGCTGTTACTCTTTCAAGGATTTTGGAGACAAAAGGAAGGTTGGAAATTGGCCTATAATTAGCTAAGACAGCTGGGTCAAGTGATGGCTTTTTAAGTAGCGGTTTAATTACAGCCACCTTGACTTCCTTTATACTTTGATTAGACAAACGCTACTAGGTTAAGGTTAGAAGTTTGGGAAATATCAGGGAAGAAGCCGGAGTAACCAGGGAGAACCCATGCAGGTGCAACAAGAACAGCTGGCTGGTGGATTCAAACCCAGGACCTTCTTGCTGTGAGGTGACAGTGCTACCACTGTGCCACCTTTGTCAGGACAATTCCGAATATCCGATTTTTGTAGGATATGCTTGTGCTCCACATAGTGGCATTTATTTGGCAGATTATGGCTTCACCTTTAGTCAAGGGATGGAAAGAAAATAAGGAAGCAGAGGGAAGAAAACAAAGGGAAAGTGAGAAAAAGATCAAAAGACTTCCAAAATAATCAGTACATGTTAAAAAAGTATCAGAGCCTAATCTTGTTGAAAAAGGGATTTCCCAAATTGGCATGTCAGTTTGTTATTGTGCCACTGAGTAACAAAATCCATAAGTTATCAACACGTAACACCTTTCAGGGAAATCTTATATTTCTTTTCACTTGCATGGTAAGTCTGGATTTTCAATAGAAACAAGCAGGAAACAAAAAAAGAAAGAAAGAAACAAAACCAACAGGCAGACAAAGAGAAGCAGTTGTGTAACTCCCAGCAAGTCTCCCAGAGGGGACAAATTATTTTTACCCTGCCACACCCTGCTAACACACCTGCTAATGAACACACAAAGGTGTAAAACACCTCATTCATTTTCTAGTGTGAGGTGTTTGCAGAAACAGACGCAGTGGGAACAGAGCAGCATACAGCTCCTGAGAGACTGGAGACACACAGATTTGCAGTGTTATAACACCTCACCGTGCCTAGCACACACTATCCCTCAGTCTTCAATTTTCACCTCAACACGCCTGTTTACGGTCGGTTTTCCTAACACAAGAGAAGAGGAAATAATCCGCATGAAAATATTTATTTAAAAAAAATCTATTTTATGGAGGTGTGTGAGGGCGGAAGAAAAAGAAGAGAAAGACTGATTGTCTGACTGCTGTTTAAATGCAGACAATATTTAATAATCATTTTTAATTATGCCATGAGCCAATTTAGAAAATTTTAATCTGAAACCAAGAAATTACAGTTAAAGTAGCAGCTAAACCTGCAGGTGGTTTACATTTGATATACTTTCAGTGCTGGTCAGCTCTTTATGTGACTTCATATTATCAGATCATTTGGTTGGTTCTTTCTTTGAACTGAGAAAAAGGAAAAAAAACAGGCGATGTTTGCTCCACCTGATTAATTTAAAGAAAGAAAGTCATACACACACATATTTGTGGCACTGCTGTGTACCAGACTGATGTTGTTAACCACTGTGCTGATTGAGTTACCCTGATTTACCTCTTCCTATGGCCCTATCCTCATCTACCATTACTTCCACAGAGGGTTATTATATGAAACTAAAAATACTGTGGCTACTCACCGTTTGCAGTGACCCATGTTTTGCATCTCTCCAATATCAGCATGACTCTATTGCTGTGAAATTGGTGACATTTTATACAGTATTTTCTTGTATTTTGTTTATTTACTTAAGTTACAATCCACTGAACCTGCAGGAATTTCAGGTTTTAAGATGTTTCATAATTTTAAGAGAGAACTTACAGTACATAGTCAGATTGTCTTACATGGAATAAAACCACTCATAAACCTTCACTGAAAAAAGATTCTAGTTTAACACTAGTATTATTCCATGTCGGGGAACATAAGGCAATTTTTTTTAATGAGCTTCTTGGAGTTTCTTTCTCAAAGTTAAATGACAGCATATTCCATGGTTATCAGATCATTCTTTAAGATTAATTTCTGAGGTTTGCCAGCAGGTAATATCACAACAATATAATCATTCCTTTTTGCTGCAGATGAAGTAATGTTAAAAGCAAGTGTTGCTATTTCGCAGTGTGGGTAATAACAGCCAGTAACTGGGGGAGAGACCTGCAACTTTAATTTTAGTTGACATCCAGACATAACAACAGTTATGATTGTATAGAATCACCAGTCAACCAAAACAATATTATGGCCTTATTCACAGCTCAGTCCAGAGTGGCAGTATCAGCATCTTTGGTTCTTCCCACCAAAGAACTGAACAAATGTCATGCTAATATCCTTTATGGATACATTACCCTTCTCTTGACTACAAGAACATACACCGATCATGCATAACATTATAACCACCTGCCTAATATTATGCTGGTCCCCCTTTTGCTGCCAAACAGGAAACAACTGTGTTGCGTTGTGTATTCTGACACCTTTGTAGCACGTCTGCTGGACCAGACCACACAGGCCAGCCTTCACTCCCCATGTGCATCAGGGAACTTTGGCCACCTGTGACCCTGTTGCTGGTTCACCGCTGTTCCTTCCTTTGACCACTTTTGATAGATAGTGACCAATGCAGACTGGGAACACCCCACAAGAGCTGCAGTTTTGATGATGCTCTGACCCACTAATCTAGCCATTTGGGCCCTTGTGAAACTTACTCAAATCCTTAAGCTTGCCCATTTTTCCTGCTCCTAAAGCATCAACTTTGAGGACAAAATGTTCACTTGCTCTCTAATGGATCCCACCTACTGACAGGTGGCATGAAGCAGAGAAAATCAGTGTTATCCACTTCACAGTCAGAGGTCATGATGTTATGTCTGATTGGTGTAAATGCCCAACTCTACAGTTTTATATTCTTTTATGTTATGTCTTAATCTTTTGTTTTTTGCAAATTTGTGTTGTTTTAGGCAGTTTCCTGGAGATCACATTGTGACTCCTGTCTGAAAAGCTCTATTTAAATACATATTGCTTGCTTGCACACAGCTGAAACTGTTGTGAGTCTCTACTCTGAGCATGTCTCAGTCTGATCAGTGTGTCTCCTGGTATAGCTGTGGTTTGGTTTGGTTATATCTATGTCTGTATCTACATCTATATCTACTAATTTTAAAGCAGTCTTTCAAATTAATCTAACATTTTTTTTTCTTTTTTGTCTATAGTTATGATGAGTGTGTTGGCCCAGGTTCGACTCAGATCTACATCCCTACAGATGACCCGCCTCCTTACTCCTTGGTGGACCCCTGTCAGGGAGGGGCCGAGCAGGAGGAACAGCCCAGCTACACCATACCAGAGCCTTCTCCATACTATGGAGAGACCTCAGCCAGTGCTGCCTGGTTTCCCCCCTCCCACTACCCACTGGGACTGCAAGAGCATGAGCATCAACACATTGCCTCCATCTCCTTCCCGCTGGAGGCAGCTCCGCCTTATGAGTCGGTGCTTGCAGAGCAAGGACAACGCCTCCCTCTCATGCCATGTGACCTTTATAAACACCAATCAGAGAGGGGGGATGATGGCAACTCCCAGCAACTCCCTGCGAACCAGATCTCATAGGACTGCTAATTTGTTTCTCTCACCTGTTGGCTTGGTTGTCCCCAGCTGAATTAAACAAACCCTTGGGATGTGGGGAAAATAGCTTTTAGGAGCAGCTGGGACACCAAAAAGACGTACACTACTTCCACACAGTTGCAAGCACCTGATGAGGCTGGACACTAGACTGCAGTACAGCCAAAGCTCCAGCTTCCAACCATTTAATTACTGCTTGTTTCTGGACAAACAGAAACAAACAAAAAAAACTCAACAACTGCATTAAACTGCAAAGTTCCTGGAATGGCAACTTCTCTCAAACTCTCTCCTCTGTGTTGTCTAGTTTAGTTTTTGCCATGTTTTGACTGTTATTGTCTTCTTCTTGAAGTAGGACTGATACAAGAGTTGTGTGTCTTGTGTGGAGTTTAGTCTGAAAAACTGCTTAAAATGCATTTACATTTATCTATCCATCGTGTCGTAGACAGCAGCAAGTTGAGCTCAGCCGTACAAGACAGAGTATGAACAGTGTAGATGTGGGTTTTAGTCGTGTAGTTTAAGGTACACACAAGCACACTGAGGACCACCCTTCAGTTGATTTTGTTGTGATCTCACATATTAGCATATTTAGAAATGTTTGGGGTAAAAAAAAAAAACTGTATTTAGCTTGTACAGAACGTCGTCAACTACCAACACACCGCTGCAGATTTAGTAGAATGGTGTTTGGCAGCGCCAGTCTTGTGGTAGTTTGATTACAAGGACTTTGTGATGAAATGGCTGTGTATAACTGGGAAACTACCTGCACAGGGAATTATCAACAGGTATATTTGTATTACTCTTAGCACTATGATGATGCTATGAAAGACATTGCTAGATGTTTGCAGCACAAATCTGTCATCACCAGAGAGGGGTTCGACTTGTCCAGTGTTATATAAATTGTTATAACTCTTCCTCTCAAGGGCTCCGGTTTTAATATCAATGCTGTAACTGGATCCCAGCAGCAAAATGTAGCTTGGAGCTCTCCTCTTGTGGAGGTTGGGTCGATGCAGCGGAGAAGAAACACAGTAAACTGTAGACTTCATCGCATTGTTCACTCAGAAACAGATGCTTGTGCGTTTTTGTTCTTGTTCTGTTCTCATTAAATAATTAGCTTGACTTACCATCTAACAACAGAAACTGATTTCACTGTAAAACTCTGAGGTCGTTCTATTTTAAATAACCATATTTTTAGGATATTTTCTGCTCAGCCCCCTCAGATTTACCTGAAACCTCCTTTATAATGATTGCTGCAGATATCAAATACTTTTTTTTGCATATTTATTCTTTAAAAAAAAAAGGCCTGTTCACCCACTTTCAGTACTTTTTTTCCCCCACACATTGAAATCTGAGTTAACTATTAAAGATAAATGTAACTATTTTTTTTATTTCTTATTATATTTGTTTATTTTACTTCTTCAGACTTTTATCTTTAATAATTTTTGAGATACATTCAGATTTATAAGTGTGAAAACATATGCTAGAAGTGGGTCAACAGACCGTCTTTCAAAAAACTATATCTTGAAAAGTATTGAACCAAAATTTAATTGCTTATATCTAAGCTTTGGACCATCATTTTTTTTTAGGCCCACGACGATTTCAGACAGAATCACTCAAACGGAGGTAAATATGAACAAAAGAGGTGTTAACATCATAAGAGGAATTATATTTATTGATCTGATAATTATTTTCTTAATAATCCTAACTTGATGGAAAATAGACACCTCTATGGTCCATATTAGTGATATTTCTGATGTTTTGTTCTGTTGTGGGTTTTTTCTGTTTTAATATCCAAAATGTGTTTGATCTGTACAGTGTTTTGACACTAATATGCATCAGAGATGTCCATTACTGAGCTGAATGCATAAACCAAGTGCGCATGTTTTTATTATCCAAAGCTTATTTTGAAAAAAAAATGCATCCACTGTGCATTCAGTGAGGGGAACAGAGGGGAGCTAATGCCCGTTGGAAGCATTTGTAATGAACAATTTTGCAAATTAGTAAATACAATAAGCATTAAAATGGTAAATCAAAGATCTAATGATCTAATAATGGATAGATAATGTTGTTAGCTATATCTGTGGCTGATCCGTCGTGCTGTCATGGATGATGCTAAAGATTGTGGGGAAACATCAGGGCAAGCAGTTTCCAAGCAATTCTAAATCGTACATTATTCGTTTGTCTTTACGTTTTACACAAAATGTAGTGTGAAATTCTCTGAAGTGCAACAACAGACATGATATCCTGACCTACAGTGACCGTGACCTAAAGGTGGAGGTGTTGGGGGGGATTTTCCAGCCTCTGTGTCCTCTGTGAACACCCAGGTTGGAAAAAAAAAGCAGAATTATAAACACAAACTTTTCTTACCTTAACCAAAACTTACAAACTACCAAACAGCTAAACAGGCAGCTGCTGCTGGTGCCCAACACATGAGTATACCTGCATTATGGCCAAAAAAAAAAGAAAAAAAAAGCCTGATGCATCACCTCAAAAGTCTTTGTACATATGTTATATAATTTACTATATTCTCACAAAAATACTAAATATTTGAATGAAGAGTTTGGAGTTAAAACTTGGACTATCCTGGAGACACTAAGACCTGTAGACAACATCTTTCACCAGTTATTGAAGCAGGAAGCCTCTGAGGGCTGAGCTCTAATAACAATTAAAATGTTTTTAATGTTAAAGTCATTTGACCAAATTGTATGTTTGCCTTTTTTTTTTAAGTTAAAGAAAATTGCCTTTTGTGTGACATGGTGTTGTATTTAAAGATGTGCCTGATAGACACCCCCCCCCCAAGACTGTTAGCATGAACCATAATTATCTCAAGGCAGCCAATCTGGTGCTTTGAGCTAAATGTCTGGTGACGTATTGGTTTCCTGATGTGGGTAAAAGCATGCTACAATAACTGAATCCCTGTTAAATGACTTGTGATGACAGATTTTACTGAAGGAAAGCATCTTCTTGGCTGTTTCAAGCTCTTGTTAAGGGTTCTGCTTCATCTTCGGTCGTCTTTTGGCTCACGCTGGCAGCGGTAAACGAGCCGCCCACAACATTCACTTCGTTACTGTAGGTTAGTCAGCACTGCTTTTTAGATTTTAAGCATTCAATCAAGCGTTAGCATCTCTTATGGATTAACATATATTGTAATAAAAATTTCTTGTGCCATTTCAATGTTTCTCAACCATCCACGTTTACTTATTTCTTAAAAACTATTGTATGTTATAATGTGTTGAGTCCTAATTACATGAAATAGTCATGAGAGCTATATGTAGTCCAGACTGTGTGACAATGGGCCTAACACCTTCAGAATGCATTGATGACAAAAAACCGCAGATAAATGAAAGACATAGTGGAGCCACCATGATGTCACTTACAGGTCAGTAAAGTTCCACCATGAAGCCTCAATGCTGCACGTACAACAGCAACTTATTTCATTGATAAGCAACTCTGTGCTTCTTATTAGGGCCAAGATTGAAAAAAAATGACCTATTTTTTTCTCCCTTTTTGTTTTGTTATATTTTTTGGTTTTGTTTTTTAATACAACCTAAAATTCTAAATTTGGGACCAAAAACCCATCAGGAGAATGTTAATCAGGTCGTAGATGAAGTAACCAGGAGGGTCTTTTTGGATCTAGTGGAGTCACATCCTGCTGTTCTCAGGAATAAATTCAAGTTTAAGGCACTTTAACAGTGACCCTCAAGTTACATCCATCTTTAATAAACAGCCTCTGGTATACAGCATATAGATTTAAAGCATTTGGATAACAGGTCCACTAAAAATACTTTTCCACAAGGAGATGAGTGGGTGATGAGTGGGTATTGGAAGGCATGTAAGAGTCTATGCTTCATGATAAACCAGTTTTACATTCATACACCAGGTGGCGCTGCAGAACAAAATAACCCACATAAAAACCTCTTTGACGCTTGAGTTACATAAAACATCCAGCAATACGTAATGTTGTTATGCCCTCTACTTGGTTCATTACGTATTGCT
>JAMQGT020014995.1:0-17370 GCA_024447675.2 Pterophyllum scalare
GCATACCCCACTGTATCTAACCTTAATAACAGAGTAAAGACTCTTTCAATATAAATGTATGTAACCTTAGTTATAATGTAAACAAATGGATAAAATTAGCTTCCTCAATAATGGTGTTTCAAAAACAGAATCCTTGGTCTCCTTACAACAAATTGATAATAAACAAATCATTGGACACACACACACATTAATATATTTGCAACATAATAAATTATACTGGGAACAAAGTAAATAAAAAATCATTTTAAGTTATTTTATGAATTTATTTACTCTCACTCTCCTTTCAGCTCAGTGTGAGCTATAGTATTAATGTATACTGCTGTCATTCAGATTTGCACTAGTTTCTGCTTTTCCTGCTCTCACTGTGCACTTGCATGCCACTTCTGGCGTGGAACTGGCGAGAGGCTGAGATAATAAGTGACTACAATGAAAGCGTGCAATGAAAACTTCCCGATGGGTGTCACATATCACACACTATAATGTGAGAGCAAGTGAAGGAAAGACGCCATCAGGGAAAGCAACATCATCAGAGACCTTCAATTGTTTTAGCTCACTTAACTGCAATTGGTCAGGAAATACTGCAAACATACAAAAAAAAAAAAGCTGGCCTGTTACTGAGTAGCGCCATAGTAATGGCAGCCCTGATTCACTGAATCATTGTCACTTATTGTCAGTCCAGCTTTTTTAATCATGATCGGACAAATATCTGATCTAAGTACTAGACGGGTGAATCCCCGCTTTTAACATTTAACAAGCTGGGTTTTTTTTAAAGAAATCTTTGGACAGACTCAAATTGTTAAGCACAACAGTCCAGGGACTGTACAGCTACAGTCACACTAAGGGAAACAGTGATTGGAGACCACCTCATGACCAAAATTAATGTGACCGCACGCAATGAACTTGTGATCTTCTTTTGAATGGTTTTTTTCAAAGACCATTGAGTTGCTGTCTTCAAACCCACTTCAGTACAGCAAAGCAGCAATAAAGCATCTGCCATCTCCTGTCAGTTTTCTGTCGGTTTGTAATTGAATGGGGTCAAGCTGGCACTTGCATGCAGTCTGTCTGGGATAATGTTGTGATTAAGAGTGATAAATTGGTGAACATCTCAGATCTGTTACCATCTGCTGCAACTCCATCCAGCCAGAACCTCGTGGATTTGAAACAGAAATTCCAGGACAATTGCTGCAGGACAGCAACATGTTGGCAATCTGTTTGCATTTATAAATGAGACAGCAGTAATTTGCTGTGAGTGATTGTATTTGGTCCAAACCAGACCACAAAAGTTTGCAAACAGGTTGCCTCACACCAGGCCTTCCTCCAAAGGCCCTTCCGTGAAGTTGAGTGTGAAGACGACACAGGATTTCACACGTCCAACATTTCTCCAGTGTCTGGCTGGATGAGAACCTCACAGTCACTGTTTTCCTTTTGTATTTTCTGTGCCTTGGTTTCTTGATAGTTAAACTCTTTATCATACTCATCTTCATGTTTCTTTGGTTTATCCCAGATGGCCCTTCCTCTTCCTTCCCACAGGCAGTAGTGTTTTGACAGACTCGGGCAATAGATTGTGGTCACACCTGTTCACTGAACCTTGCTCTGAGAATTGAAATGGAATATAAATGTAAGCAAAATGACATGGGCCTTTGTGGGAAAAGGACACACTTTCTCTTGAGATTAAAATGATGAGTGCCTACCTTAGCTGTTCCTGGCTTTTGCTTTTCTTTCTTTTTGTGTGTTTAGTCACTGACTGATTCTCTTTGTCTCTCAGAGTTCCAAGGGAATAGCTGGACCCCAAAGTATGGCTCTGATCAATAGGATTCAGCTCCACATCACTCCAAACATGCTACAAGAAATATATCATTAAGTATTTACATTTGCATATTTACAACATACATCTGCACTTTTATACTTGTGGTACAACCACAACTACAGACATAACTAGCTAACCCCACAGTGAACATATAGGAAAACATTTGATTAAAAGAAGCAATTCAATATTACTGTGCCACTGAATTTTCACTGCTCTGTACGCTAAGTAAACTGGTGTTTGAACTCCTGCCTTCACTAAATTAGTTTCTGGTTTGGATTAAAAAGTCACATCTTCCAAAAGGGCTTTTTTAAGCCGCAATTTTTCATAATTAAAAACACAGGAGCAAGATTATTTATAGTATTTTTAAACTCCATGTGCAATATAATCATTGCTAAACTGTCATCAGCTATGAGAAAATATTGCAGCAATCAGTGTTCATGCGCTAGTTTTGAAAATCTTTCTGATCTTTCTTTGCATACTTATATATATTCATAAAACAAAAAATATTCTGGGAGGTCTTGGAAAATTCATGAGTCACTGGTAAGTTCAGAACAATGCTCTGGTGATGAAAGTGTTAACACTTCCCATTCTTGTTCAGCGTTTGGTTTTGCTCTTCAAAGACCAGCACAGCATCCAATACTCACTGTGTCTGTTGTGGTAATGGACGAAACTCTGTGCAGCTTGGTCATGGAGGCCGATGACTGTCTGCTCAGCACTGAGTCCCTTAAGGAGGACTCACTGAGCAACACTGATATGCAGTCCTTCCTGGGGGCATGGGCAAGGAAGTGCAAGCAAGGTACTTTTTCTGCAAGGGTAAGCCTGATGGGAAAAAAAGATGATCTCTCTGCAAAATGTGATATTACTTTTCAAACTTAGATTACCAGTTAATTAAATCATTGCATTTACCTGTATTTTGAGTGGATGATGGCATATATTAGAGGATTGTAGATGGCTGATGACTTGGCTATAACAGCTGGGACAGATTTGGAATAAGGGTTGAGAATGCGTCCATATCTGAAACATGAAAAGTGTTGACAAGTGTAGCGGACATCCATGATCAGTAGTTTGAAATGCTTTAAGTAAAGATATTCTACTAACAGTGGAATATGATATGAACAGAGGAACAACACAATGCAAACCAGGTTCTACCAAGCTATCTATACGCACCCAGTGATGTCACACTATTGCAAAAACTTTTGAAATAAAAGTGCCTAGCTGATCATATTTACCCAGCCCATGCTATGAGGGTGACACATGCATAGGGCGACCAGGACAGTGCAAACACTATGATGACCACAAAGGCAATCTTGGCTAGCTTCCATTCAGTCTTGATGGAGTTTTGCTGGATCAGTGTTGACTTCCTCATCTGATTGCCCAACTGTTCCACATCTCTATTAGGAAACAAAGAATTTTGTAGTCAGCAGTATATTGTAAGCCCTCAGAGGGTGAAATTAATTTTTTGAAGGCATATCAGCTGTTGTGTTAAATGCAGTAACAGATGAAGTGAATACCCTTAACAAGAAGCACTCAGATAATAAGATAAGGGTAGCATGACAGATGCTTACTTTGATCACACACACATCATATGCGTGCATGATATGTATTGATTTGTAAATAACTGGACATGAATAACTTGATATTATATAAAATTATACTATAATATATTTCTAACTAACTAGGCAGCTCATTCTCTTTCTCTTGACAATACTTTCTTTAAAGATAGAACACATTTTGGGGTCAACTTGAAAGGCAGATATGAAATGTAAAAGTTTATACTTTTGACTAGAGATCAAAACTAATATTATCCTAAGGTAAAGCTAAAAATAAATTAGTTTTCAAGGTTACTTTGATCTATTTTGTTTGCATTTCTGAAATTGCATCAAATAAATGACAGATGTGGCTGAATTTGCAGGACCTAATAGAGGCATAATAAACGTGCAGTCAAAATGCTCTTGAACTTTACGTTCAGACTTTTTATCAGCAAATTAAATCTTTTTGATCAAACTTTGTATGCACACTAAAAAAAGAGAAAAAGGAGATGTTAGTTATACCACAAAACCAATTTATATTTAACAAATTAATTTCAAGCATCTTGATGATGTTAAGATGTCAAAGGACGAGGTAGCTACAGTCTGAGTCAATGACATAATATAATGTCACAGTATGATGGACTTGTATGCATTTATCAAGACAACTTTCTAAAAACAGTATTTAGTTATGCATATTCAGCAATAAAGTGATAAAGATTTACCTGCTTCCTTGACGAATTGCTAGAAACATGCAGAGATAACAGTAGGATATAATACCAAGAGGGATGAAGAATACAAAACAGCACAACATCAAAGTGTAACTTTTATTGGCTGGAGTGGATGTCACATAGTCCCATGTGCATGAGGTCATCAGGCCTTCTGGTATATATGAACCTTTAGAAAAATGACAAAGTCCAATTAAAAAGTTGGTATAAAGTATGATAAAGAGGACAGTTAGTTAAAAAGACTAAGGAAGGAGGGATTAAGTCACTTACTCCACCCTAAGAGTGGTGCGAGGCTCCAGGCTAATGAATATAGCCAGACTAGGGCAATAATGAGGTAAGTGCGTCTTGTGGATGTCCATCGTAATGCCTGCAGGGGCTTGACGATAACAACATAGCGGTCTATAGAGATGGCCAGAAGATTTATCATTGAGGTGATCCCAAATAAAGCACCACAGAAGGCATAGATTTTACATCCTGTGAGGGATAAATTAAAAAGTACACATTTATTATTAGTTTCCACGGTCCTTTGGACTGGTAACTAAACACATTTCCACTATCAACAGATTCTAACTAAGATATATATATATATATGTGTATATATATATATATATATATATATATATATATATATATATATATATATATATATATATATATATATATATATATATATATATATATATACACACACACACACACACACACACACACACACACACACACACACACACACACACACACACACACACTGCTCAAAAAAATAAAGGGAACACATTCTAGATCTGAATGAATGAAATATTCTCATTGAATACTTTGTTCTGTACAAAGTTGAATGTGCTGACAACAAAATCACACAAAAGTCATCAATGGAAATCAAATTTATTAACCAATGGAGGCCTGGATTTGGAGTCACAAAACTAAAGTGGAAAAACACACTACAGGCTGATCCAACTTTGATGTAATGTCCTTAAAACAAGTCAAAATGAGGCTCAGTATTGTGTGTGGCCTCCACGTGCCTGTATGACCTCCCTACAGCGCCTGGGCATGCTCCTGATGAGGTGGCGGGTGGTCTCATCTCGGTACCTAATGGCAGTCATGCCACCTCTGGTGAGCACATGGAGGGCTGTGCGGTCCTCCAAAGAAATTCCACCCCACACCATTACTGACCCACTGCCAAACCGGTCATGCTGAAGGATGTTGCAGGCAGCAGATCGCTCTCCACTGCGTCTCCAGACTCTGTCACATGGGTTCAGTGTGAACCTGCTTTCATCTGTGAAGAGCACAGGGCGCCAGTGGCGAATTTGCCAATCCTGGTGTTCTCTGGCAAATGCCAAGCTTCCTGCACGGTGTTGGGCTGTGAGCACAACCCCCATCTGTGGATGTCGGGCCCTCATACCATCCTCATGGAGTTGGTTTTTAACCGTTTGTGCAGACACATGCACATTTGTGGCCTGCTGGAGGTCATTTTGCAGGGCTCTGGCAGTGCTCCTCCTGTTCCTAATTGGCTAATTGCCAATAATTTCCACCTGTTGTCTATTCTATTTGCACAACAGCATGTGAAATTGATTGTCAATCAGTGTTGCTTCCTAAGTGGACAGTTTGATTTCACAGAAGTTTGATTTACTTGGAGTTTTATTGTGTTGTTTAAGTGTTCCCTTTATTTTTTTGAACAGTGTATATCTATATGACGATGGACTACAAATTGTGGCCTATTATACCATGTCATTGTTTAGTTAACTAAAACTAAGCCAAAATGCAGAAGCAGTGTGTGAAATAAGTACACCTTTACTGCTTCCATAGGCATTAGGAATGAAAGTTGGCCAGGTGCTGCTAATCAAATAAACTTGATTAACCGATCATCAGCAAGTCTGACCACCTCTCGAAAAGCAGACATGGCACTTTGGCAATTTGCTGGTCTGGAGCATTCAGGTTAACACAATGTCAAAAAGACATCAACAATGATCTTAGAAAAGCAATTACTGCTTCCCTTTTATCTGAGAAGAGTTTATGAGGCCATTTCAAAACAACAAGTAGAAAACATTCAAGACAGTTGCCAATCTTCCCAGGAGTGGATGTCCCAGCATATTCACCCCAAGGTCAGACTGTGTAGTGCTCAGAGAACCTGCAAAAGCCCCAAGAACTACATCTCAGACTCTACAGACCAAAGTTAGCATGTTAAGTGTTAAAGTTGCATCTGAAAAATCAGCTTTGGACAAATGAGGTCAAAGTGGAGATGTCTGGCCATAGTGTACAGCACCATGTTTGGTGAAAACTTGACACCTCATATTAACTGTGTGATGGTGGAGGGATGAGGATTTGGGCTTGTTTTACAGCCACTGCAGGCACTGAGTGACCATGAGCTCCTGTATCCCAAAGTATTCCAGAGTCAAATGTGAGGCTTCAGCTGTGGTGAAACTGGGTCATGCGACACAACAATGATCCCGAGGACAGCAGCAAATCTGCAACAGAATGGGTGCCAGAAAGTCCAGACCTCAACCCGACTGAAATGGTGTGGTGGGACTTTAAGAGAACTGTGCATAAACAAATCCCCAGAAACCTCAATGAACTGAAGCAACATTGTAAAGAAGAGTGGGCCAAAACTCCTCCACAGTCATGGGAGAGACTGAAGTCTTGCAGAAATAGTCATACAGAAATCTATTACTTCAACTTATTGCTGGTTCTACAGGCTTCTGACTCATGGGGCTTACATAGCTTTTCACACACGCCTTCATATTGGCTTAGTTTTTGTTTTCACGTTGTATTTGACTTGGAAAACCTTAGAATCAACAAAAGATGTACTTTTTTTTTCACCATGACTGTAACTAAACGTAAGAAAAATACCTGTTTCACCAAAAATCCAACCCTTGTAAAGGGAGTTAACAAAGAAAATGGGTGACTGTGTGATTGCCATGAGGAAGTCACTGACTGCCAGGTTCACGATGAAGAAGTTGGGGGGTGTCCGTAGCTTCTTGTTGCTGAAACACATGATCAAAAAAAATTTTTTTTTAATGAAAAGCGTTTAGTACCATACTAAAAAATTTTACTGTAATATAATTGACAGGGACATTGCTACTGCACAATATTGCTCATTTTGTACTGTGTGTGAGAGCTTTTGTTTGCCCTGGAGTTGTGTGCAGACATGTATGATTTGTGTGAATTTGCCATTCTTAACAAAGGAATTACAAGATTATAATTGAACCCAGTAATAATTATCCAATACATTTTAAGTGGCATGTTAGCAAAGCTTTAACACTAACTGATTTTTTAAATTACTCCTTTGTTTTAGCCTAAGGTCCCTATATCAATCAGTTAGCAGATATATTGACACAGATTTGTGCTGTTAGCAGGAAGGATCAGTCAAAGTTTGAACTTCATATCCAGAGGTCAGAAAGCCAATTTGTGAATGGCCTTTTAATTGAGAGCCATGGTACTGGGAAACATCTAAACACCAAATCCAAAAAACTGTAAGGAGGTAAAAATAATACAGTGACAACATAAGTTTCTGTTTATGCTGGGGTCAGCAAGGTCAGAAAATAATTGGGCTGCAGCTGAACATTATATTTGAGCTGGATGTGCTTTTTCTTCAAGTTTGTCACTGAGAGCAGCTCATCATAAATTCCCAGAAATCCCTCAAAGGTAAAGCATCGCTCCTCTAACACATGATAAGTGTTGTTAAAAAGTCGATTTTAATCAAAGCCAAACTGGAAAAAAATATTTTTCAATGAAAAGGATAGCGGAATGGAAGAAGAATTATTGGTTAATATTGGTTAAACTAGAGAAACACAAACAAAACTAGGATATTGTTCCAACTGAAATGACGGCAACGGTGCTGCTGTACCTCGACCTGCACGACTCTTACTGTTCACCTTCTTTGTGTAGTCAAGGTGACAGCACAGCATTGACTGTACATAAATAATACAGTAGCTGACTAAATTATTGAATTCATGCATTGATTTCAATCTTGCAGTCTAGCACTGAGCTATTTCTTGCTATTGAATGCCTACAGGCTGACATGAACATGCATGCTTGGAGCATCTGTACTTTGCATCTTAATGCAAGAATAAATTGTTTACCCCCTCACTGTCCCGAATATCTGCAATCTGTAATATTGTACTGTAACAGGGATGAAAGTATATCCCAAGAACTGCAGGTGCTGACTTTGAGCTAGTTTTACTCAGAAAAAGAGATACTGGTATGTAAGTCTTAGTTAAAATTCACTTGCATTGTTATTAAATTAGTTGTATTGTTACCTCATTACATGTTTACAAGATATAATTAGACATTTTTATATCTGTCATAACTAGAAATGCACTGATTTTAATTTTCTTGGCTGATTCTGACCTGCTGATATTGATTTTCTTTCTAAGAATATTATAATTGACAGCAAATGCAAACAACAATCAGCTTTTCTTCAATTACAAATATTATTTTCATTATAAAATAAATTATGAAACTTTATAGTTTCCCCCAATGTGCAGTAAATTTACATTGGGCATCTGACTAGGATGCTTCCTGGATGCCTTCAGGGTCAGATGTTCCAGGCAGGCTCAACCCATGACACTTTGGATAGATTACATCTTTCAGCTGGCTTGGGAAAGCCTCAGTGCCCCAGAAGAGCTGGAGATGGTCTGGGCATCTCTGTCTAGGCTGCTACCCCAGTGACCCAAATCCAGTTAAGGAGCAGAAAATGGATCCATCCATCCATCCATCCATCCATCTTCTTGACATTTTTTTATACAACCCCACCTTCAAAGAGTTGGGATGCTGCATAAAAATGTAAATACAAACAAAATGCAATGATTTGCAAATCTTGTAAACCTATATTTTATTTGAAATAGAACATAGAATGCATCAGAGACATTCTAACATTTCATGAAAAACTCATTTTGGATGCGATGACAGCAACACATCTCAAAAAAGTTGGGAGAGGGCAACAAAAAGCTGGAAAAGTAAGTGGTACTAAAAAGAAACAGCTGGAGGAACATTTTGGTTAATTGGAAACATGTCAGAGGCTCACCAATCTACAAAATACTATGTTTACAAATTGTGGAACAATTTTGGAAGTGTTTTTAACATAAAATACCAAAGACTTTGAATATCTCACCATCTTCAGTACACAATATCATCAAAAGATTCAGAGAATCTGGAGAGCTCTCTGCACGCAAGAGACAAGGCTGAAAAATCAATGTTGGATGCCCATGACCTACAGGCCTTCAGGCAGCAATGCATTAAAAATAGGCACGACTCTGTTATGGAAATCACTGCATGGGTTCCAGAAATCACTTGAGCCCATGCAGTGATATGGTGAACTGTGTTCACAGACAGTGAACACAGTTCACCATCTCATCCATAAATGCAGGTTAAAGCTCTATCATGCAAAGAAGGAGCCGTATGTGAACATAATCCAGAAACACCACCATCTTCTCTGGGTGCATTAGATGAGGGTGCATTAGTACGTATGTAATTGGCACCTTGAACATCTGGAAATGCACTGTCAATGCTGAAAGATATTTACAGGCTTTAGATCAACATGCAGTCCAGACTTTTCACCAACTGAAAACATTTGGCATCAGGAAATGAAAACTGTGACAAAGAAGAACCGGGATTGTTGAGCAGCTGGTGAAAATGGCCCTCTCCCAGTGTTTTTGCTGCCATTGAATACAAAGTGACCTCTTAAAATGATCATTTTCTCAGTTCAAACATTTTATCTTTTCTAATGTGAATAAAATATGGCTTTATGAGATTTGCATCATTTTTGAGAACATTGTATTTTTTTACACAGAGTTTAGATTTTATTTCATATTATTGATTCAGTCCTCTTAATACAAAGAGTAAGACTGCATAAGCGCCAGTGTGGGAGAGCTATAGTGTTGATATCACTGCGTCACTGGGAGCTTGTGGACAGCATTGCATAACCTTTTACAATGCTTCAACAAACAATGATGTAAAAAATTAGGAATTTTGGCAGGAGGACAAAATGTGACTCGAATGATGATTTAACAGCGCAAAGTTAGTTTTAAAATGCTGAAATTATTTTCAGGTTAGGAAAGATGCAGTTCTAAAATTGACAGTAAAAGATAAGCATGTTGTTTGCCATCATCATTTCCATAAGGAAAGTGGCTTACCAGTAAAAGGCATACATGACCAGGGCGTTCCCGGTAACACCGACTGCTCCGATCACAGAAACAATGAATGCAATGATGTAGTGAACATAGTCCTGGACCTCCACCAGCTGATAGAAGCCGCGATCCACGTCCATTTCTGTGACTTCAACCACACAGACGTCAGCATCAGTGGAACTTTGTGTACAACAGTTTCTTTCAGACACACACACATACACACACATGCACACACACGCACACAATTTTCAGCTTTGTACTGCTTAACTCTCCAGCAAAAACAATTTGTCATAACTAGCAACCATAATACTGTATGTGGGGCCAAAAATATACAGAAACTGCAACTGCAACACTTTACTTAGTTACCATTTCTTCACATCACATTTAATTTGAGTGGATTTCTCTTATTTATATATTCCTTAAAAATGTGCCACCTAAGTATATTCACTATTTTCCTTTATGAAACCTGAGGAAATCCACACATCCTACCAACTTGTATCTTGAAACTTAACTGTGAACCTAGGTGCAATGGTATCTGTAAGTCCTATGGAAAAGTCAGATACTTTGTTGTGTCTGTACATCGTACAGTATTTGTTTTTTGGGGCATCACAGAGAGCATTTTCTGGCTTTTAAACTATCAGATAGTGGATAACTAATAAAAAGAGTTTGGGGTTTTTTTTGTTTGCTTTTTGTTTACACTACAGCCCACGTCTGACTTAGGCTGCTCATAACTGTTGCACATGTTCAAGCTGCTTTACAACTCACCTTCACCCCAGCTCTACCTTTCCTGCAGTGTCTGATTTAATCAACGCCGCATCCATCTGTCAGCTGCCTGCTTTGTTGTGTGCTGGGCTGCTGCTTTCCCTGGTTTTCCACATAAGGGTGTGGAAGTGTAGTGTGTTGAAAAGCAGAGCCATACTGCCAAATATAATTTCTCCAGATGGAAATAAATTTTCTGATTGGAGTTGTCCTATAGTGAGTGGTTTAGAATAAACATGCATCTTTTTGTATTGGTTTCCTCATTTTAAAAACACTGCACTAAACTGTGGTGGTAAATATTATAACTGCTGAACTTCAGTGCAAATCTTTTTTTTCCTGAGCAGCAGGTCTTAGCATTGCTCATAGATGTCCTTTCTTACATTTAGCACACATCAGGGGGTCATTTGCACCATCTGTGTTCTCACTAAATACTGTTTGGTCGCACCAGGGGAGAAAAAGACACTAAATATTTAGAGCTGGCCTCTCACTTTATTTAGTTCAGATTGCTCTGCTTTTGTTTCCTTTGTCTTGACTGTACATTTCATGATTATTAACCCCCATTTAATCTCTTAAGTTCTTCTTTGATCTATGACTTAATGACAGGAGATATTATACTATTAGCCTTCTTTACAAAGTGGTGGGACACAGTCGCTTCCCTAAAACACCTGGAAAAAGAGCTCATTCCTGTTGCCTTATATGAGCCACAAAAACCTTCCACTTCACCACGTACACTAACATGACGTGACTGACTAAGAGTGTATAGTTTATACAGTCTAAAGGTTTCAAAAATCAAATCAAGTCATTCTTAAAATTAATATTTTGAAACAAATGCCTGTTTGATAGCTGGGACTTATGGAAGTTTAACAACATGGTTTTAAATGCCAATAGGAGATGTTTAGCAAATAGATGACCAAGTCAGTGAATTTCTGATCAAGCAGGATTATGTTTTGTTAATGGAATGGAATTAAAAGTTCACCTTCAATATTAACTGCATCTTCAGTTGGTTACCGGTACAACTGATGCTGCATTGCATTAATAATTTGTTTGTTCAAGAACAAGAACATTGTGTCCAGTGTCACACTACCCTGATCAAATTTTGCATTAAGTGAGTCTACTTAATCTATAACGGCTGTGGTGAGTCTTACTCGTAACATATGTACAATTATGTACACAAGTTGCTATGCCCAATATATTGTCTTTGCAGTATTTTTTCGCCCACAAAAAATATGTACAGCTCCTTTAAAAATCTACTAAATGTATTTAAAATTTGTAGCACGATAGAGCTGAATTTTCTTTTGTGTTATTAAACCTTTATTAAACTTTTATAGGCACATGGGTAGGATTTATTGTGAACCTCAGCATTTCATAGGAATATTGAAAATCCAAGATTAAACTTGATACTTACTGACTGCACAAAGGAAGGAATCTCACCATACTAACATAATGCTAATATAAAAACCTGGAACTTGTACAAAAAGATTATATGGATATACATTTACAATGCACACACACACACACACACACACACACACACACACACACAATATATATATATATATATATATATATATATATATATATATATATGGAACTTGTGTGTGTGTGTGTGTGTGTGTATACATATATATATATATATATCAACATCATCAGTTTTTTTTATTGTGCCAAAACACCTGAACATAATATTCTTTAAATAAATACATACTTAAAAGAGTTTGCTGCGTACTAGCCATATAAAACTCACTGAATTAACAAAACATTACTTTACCTTTTTTTTCCATGAAGCCCCTTTGTTCTGCGGCAGTGAAGCTGTACAAGCCTATAATGATGAAAACTCCCCCAAATCCACAGGCAGACTTCTGCTGCTGTCAGTGCTAGATAGAAGATGAGAATACCCAGGAGGGCAGAAAGCAAGCAGCAGCACACTGACCCAGCCTCCCCTGCTGGCTTCCCATCACACATAGCTCTCTTATGGCAAAACACATCGATCAAGCTAGTGTGTGGTGCGTGCATGAGGATGTCCATGTGCTGCTGTTCATGTGGCCGGCGTGGTCATGTCAAGGCATTCCAAGGGACAAATTTTTGTGTGTGTGTTTTTTTCTTATGCATATTAATAGCTGCATGTCTAATGCCCATTGCTAGAGGTGCAATATAAGCCCCACATCCAAAGCTGTTTACAGAGGAGGTGAGGAAGTGAGGAAGTGACACAGCCCAGTTCCCTGCTGCATCCCACTGGGTGCTTGGAGAATTAGGGAGAGACATACTGGGCTTTTTAAAGGCATCAGACCTTTTACAAAGTGTCATACATGTTCCATGCTCATCCTTGTGTAAGGAAAATCCTGGGAAAAGCACTCAGATAAAAGCTTCTCAGTGTCTGTCATCTCATGCACAACTGCAGCCCGTCCTCTTATATACTTACTCTTACCCTTTTCTTCTCTGTGGAGACTCAACATGTATACAATCTAATGAGAGGAGGCTAAGCCATTCACACTTCTAGGTCACTGCCTTTTCTTGTGAAACCTATCAATACGTGCCAGTTTCCAACCAGTTAGCCTCACTATAATAGACCTTGACATAATACCACAGGGAGGTAGATGCTAGTTGTTGCTTGAACTTTTCTTGGTTTGTTATTTATTTATTCTTTTGTTATTCTTTGGTTCTCATTCAGATATTTTCTGGGTCAAACGATACAGTTGTGATGACCAGCTGATTCACTGGAAATGCTTTTAGCATCTCCGGTACAAGGCTTTACTGTTCTCAGCATGTAGATGAGACAAAGAAAGCTTTCAGTAATTCTGTCTACTTAATCCAAAAAAAAAAAACATTAATGTCTCCAAGTGATGGTTTTCCAGAGGATGGCTTAGTGTAAATATTTAGCCCACCAAAGCAAACATAAGCTTATTGTTCATCGGAAAACTTTAAGGGGATTTTATCCAGAGAGTGAGCGTCATTACGACTATTTCGAACTGGAAGACTCTAATGCACTGCCACTTTGTTTGACTTCTCCATTGCACAAAGGAAGATGCTGCACCTTGTGAGTAGAAGATGCAACAATCACTAACACTGTCTCTGCATAGATGGGGAGCTGAAGCAACACATACTTGTGCACTTTAAAACGTAACAATATATCTTAATAAAAGAAGTAAATTCATTTAACTTAATCTGCTGAAAAAGTTGGAGCCACTCATTCTCATAAATTAAATATAATCAAAAATTAATTGTTGAAGTTCTAACTCATTTGTTTGAGTGCACTTATATTTGTTGAGCATTTTAAGTATTGGCAATATGTTTTCAGTTTGCTCCACTGACTCATTTTCTTGGAGTTGACCTTATATCATTACAAAAATGTAAATACCACTTCATCTTTCATCTTTCAATTGTTTTTTCTAATCACATGCCAAATATGCCTGCAGATAATTAATGATTCCCCAAAGTGTAAAGATTTGATGTTGGTTGTATCAAAAAAGATAGAATAATTAATTAAATCAGTAACTGTTAAATACATTAATTCACAGAAAATTAGCTATTTTAACAAATAATGTTGGTATAAGGACATTTGTAGATTAAAAAAATGTTAATCATGGGCGCCCAGGTGGTTCAGTGGAAGAGCAGGCGAGCATCCACTGCGTGCCCTCCCTGTCTCTCATCACTGCTGACCAGGGACACAGCTATACACTTTCTGAGGTGTATGCGAACACATTTTTTCCAAAGCATAACATTACTTTACAGTCGCACTGCAGGCGTTCACGAGTAAAGTTGCACTGAATGAGGTCAGTTTGGGATTTATGCAGATTATGTTAAAGTTCTAACCAGTTTGCTGAGTGCTAGTTAACGCCATGCCATGTCTCAGTCAGCTAAAATTAAGCAAAGTGGTAGATTTTAAAAGTGCACAGTGCGGGAGAAACTCTTCTGCTTCACCACTCCTGCCTGCCCACTGTCATTCATTTAAAGAGAGAATGGCCATGCAGATGTTAACCTGTGGATATGAGGTAGGCTGCGCTGGACTTGGCGCTTTCAGGAATTGAACGTGTCAATCAGACCTCTAATAAACAAGTTTACTGCCGGACTTTGAGAAACTTGACTGTTTTATCATCATTTGTAAGTTGTTCTGATAGGTGCACATCACGTGCAGAGGTAAAGTGTGTATTCTCTTTAGTTCCATTCACAGGATTTCCACCTGCTATTTTGCACTGTAAACCCAGATTTTGATTCGACTTAAAAATATTGAGGTCATATTACTTAAAATCGCCTAATATGTGAACATTACTTTTCAATTCTGAGTAAGCTGAGCTGTTTCATGTCCTTTTTTATTGTAATTGTGTTTTTAAGTTCAGATGTCATTTTGCTACATTACTTATCAGATCTGAGTAGACTGTACTTTTGTAATGGTCTCTCTTATTGTAATTATGTGTTTGTACTCAAACAACTTAATATCGTCAGGTTTTGCACCCACCAAAAATCTAGTTTATACCAGTTTTAACAGACATTGGACTGAAGCTATGCCGGTGCAGCACGGTGACGCGCTGCTGCTTCACAACTAGAATAACATCTAGAAGGTCTGGGTTCAACTCCACCTTGGCCCGGGTCACAGTGAATTTGCTTCTCACCTCCATAAAAAGATAAGTTTGGTCAATTAGAACATACAATTTAGTTCAATTGGTAATGGAGTAGTGCTTACTTAATGAGCTGAGTTAAATAAATGGCTGATGAATGCTTAAACTAAGTATCTTCATTTACTGAAACTCTGTTATTAGTACATTCAACTTCCATCTTTCATTCCATTCCAAAAGGGTCTCAAGTACATTGATCATGGTCCATTGCACTTATTCAACTAATGTTTCATTGTTTAAAAATTTTAAGGCAACAAGTTACCTTGGTTGTTTTTTTTAAGTAGATTTAACTTATCTGGGTTTACAGTGTGCATCATCTATTGGAAGGTGTGGTTCCTGTGGAATTGGCACATTGAAAAGTCGGATCCTGTGTCCATTATATTTTTAAAAAAAACAACTTGTGAATAATCTGTAAAGGAAAAGATGGTTTTTGTGTATGACATGTGTCTTCATTTGAATAGACCACATTGTTTAATGTTTGATTTCAGTTTGTTTGGCTCAAATCTGAAACTGATTCTAATGCGAGTCCTCTGGTGTGCTTTTTTTCTTCTGAAAAATAGTAATTACAGAATACTAAGTGAAGATGAGTAAACATTCTCTTGAGAACCACAAAATGTTTGGAAATTGAAATGTCATAATGCAGCTGTAATTGTTCAGCATTTAACAAATTAAATGTTTAAGTTGTGCGTCATATTGTGTCGATACAACTTACAAGGTTTCAGGCAATCAGTTTCCTCAAATGAACTGAGTAACCGCTGCAAAGTTTAAAGTTGTCACAGCTACAATCTAATAATTTGCTTTTGTGGAATAAAACAGTAAATTGAAGTGGTAATATTTGTATGAAAAAGATACATTTTAGTTAGTCTTACTTAGTTTGAATAAATTATATTAACTTATTTATAAAAAGGTTCAGAAAAATGCTGCATATGAGTGTACAATACTTGATAGTTTGAAGTTTGGTAAACTAAATGGAATCGGTACAATTAGCTTTATTCATCCAAGCTGCTTTAACACAAAATATTTGAGTTACTTTTACTCATAATGAGTCATTTTTCATGCTTTAGATGTTTGAGTTAATGAACTTAATGATTCAAGGCAATCGGTTTCCTCAAATAGTCTGAGTTGAACTAACTCATCGGGTTTTACAGTGTGCTGAGAAAGCCCAGCTGGGATCAAGGGTTGGAAATTCGCTATAACGATGAACTTTTTGTGTAGCACATCAGTTTCACGGAACGATGTTAAAATGTATTGTTCCTATTAAAAATACTTGCACAAGTCATTCTAGAAGAGCTGGTGAAAGGGCTGGTCGTTTGCTTCTTTTGCCTCTGGTCAGACATCTAATTACTGTCAAAGCAGTCTGTCACCTCCTAAGGTGTGAAAAAGATGAGTATCCTGTATAATACACTTTAATGAAAAAGCCTGTACTTGAGATTCTATGTTCCTGGGGTTTTAGAGATAAACTGCGGTCTATAGAATAAAATTCAAGATGATCTGTGTTGTAAAAAAAATAAGTTGAGCCCTGAAACCAAACTGATTTTATGATGATTTATTGAAAGTAAGAATGGGATCAATACAGCACGAACAGTCTTCACACCAGCATTGACCAAAGAGCAAAATAAATACAGTTCCTTTATACTCATTGGCCCAGTTTCCTTTACAGGGATTATGTTTAATCCTGGACTAAATACTCTTTTCCTATTTTGGTCTTCATTTACTTTTTCCTTTTAGTCTAGGACCATGCTTAATCCATGATGGTTGATTGTGTTAATACAGTCTTGTTCTGTTAGCTGTGGGGAGATCAAGTTCCCACCACATGTAGCA
>JAMQGT020014996.1:0-11152 GCA_024447675.2 Pterophyllum scalare
GTTTTTGAGCAGTGTATTTATTTGAAATTGCTGATATGAGCAACCAGTGATTTACTGTAAGTGCTGTGTTTCAGCTCAACTGCCATAAATAATACAATATTGTAGCTCCAGTCACATTCTGATGGTAGAAGATGTCTGATTATCCCTCAATATCAGATCTTTCTCCTCCTGTATAAACAAAACTTTATATCCATCAAAGCTGATTGATGTGTACTGACCACAGGTGGATTTACAGAATTGGGACTTGTGTACAGAAACCAAGTCCATATCAGCATCCACCCCTGGGGCGTGGTTATCCTCTGCTGCTGACCCCGTGTTCACCACAGTGTGATTGTGATTATGTTTTTATGCAATTTTAAATTGTACTACGTTCATATCTACTGGTGTGCAGTTTGATCATTGGAAGATTATTCAGTAATCGTATTTTGGCTACATTTTGGACATGATGAATCCCGGCATCTTTGGAGTTTTTCTAATCCTCTCCGTATGGACACTGGGAGGAAATGCCAAGGACTGATGACTTAATGACTTTCGCCCAGTGGCTTTGACCTCTGTACTGGCTAAATGTTTGGAGCGAGTGGTTAGTAAATATCTTGCCTCAGATATTGTGGATCACCTGGATCCTATGCAGTTTGCATATAAGCCGCAAAAGATGCAACACTGTGTTTAGTTAATATAGTTGCACGTCATAATACAATGAGGATACATATTCTTTTGCACCAACTAATTAACATGGGGGTAACTCCAGGACTTATTCACTGGATTAGAGACTTTTTAACTGATTGTCCACAGAGGGTTTGCATTAATCATGTCTTATCTGATGAAATTGTTAATGTGGGGGCCCCACAAGGGTGTGTGTTATCACCATTGTTATTTTCTGTTTATATAAATGCTTCAGGATGGGAATGTGGAAATGTTAAAATAATAATAATAATATAAAAATCAGCCAGGGACAGGTAAGACATGCAGAGGTAGTGTCAGGTGTCATTAGAGTTTTATTGATAAAGGTACTTTAAACTGCTGGATGCTTCAGGTTCAGGCCAGATGAAAGGAAGAAGTTTGCTGTCACCTTCCTTGTATTTTATCTGTGTATTACTGTGGTGTGAAACTTCGCTGATCAGTAATCACTGCCAGTGAGCCATAATTCAGAAGGAATAATTCAGGAGAGCAAAGTGAAGCTTTCAAGAACAATTAAAACTATGGATGGATGTAGTTTTACGCAGCTGTTCTTCTCCCACCTCTGTAGTTTGTGTTGTTCAAGCAATCTTCTTTGAACCTGGTGAGGATTAGATTACCAAGGGTTCAGTTTCTCTACACAGGCCGTATGTTTCTGTCGTGTTTATCATGTGGACTTTGACATGCTGTACTAAGTGTCAGTTTTATGGATTTTGAACCTTCTCCTTCCCTCCAGCCTGTAAATGGCATCCCCACAGCAGCCACAGCAGCCACTGTTCCTCCTGCTGCTCCTTCAAACCCAGTAAGCTCCTGTTCTCACACTGTGGTCTTCCACATATTACTGACCTCTGTGAGCCTCAGCAGAGACATTCAGGCACATTATGGTTGTTCACCTGCATATTTCAATCCTCCAGATGTGTTTTCATCTCACAGATGTCACATGTTCAGTTTCAGTGTTTGTCTTAAAGAGAGTATAAATTGTTCCACCTGGTGGACAGATGATACTATTGCAGCTTGCCTGATCACCTGTTCTGTGCTTTGTGTTTCCAGTGTAACAGTGTCCTCCGGATTCCTGACAGCGTGACCTGGTACCAGCAGCAACAAAAGTGAGTACACCCCTTAGTGAAAGTTCCTGAAGCATCAATATTTTGTGTGACCACCATTATTTTCCAGAACTGCCTTAACTCTCCTGGGCATGGAGTTTACCAGAGCTTCACAGGTTGCCACTGGAATGCTTTTCCACTCCTCCATGATGACATCACGGAGCTGGCAGATATTGGAGACTTTGCGCTCCTCCACCTTCCGCTTGAGGATCCCCAAGATGTTCTATTGGGTTTAGGTCTGGAGACATGCTTGGCCAGTCCATCACCTTTACCCTCAGCCTCTTCAATAAAGCAGTGGTTGTCTTAGAGGTGTGTTTGGGGTCATTATCATGCTGGAACACTGCCCTGCGACCCAGTTTCTGGAGGGAGGGGATCATGCTCTGCTTCATTATTTCACAGTACATATTGGAGTTCATGTGTCCCTCAATGAAATGTAACTCCCCAACACCTGCTGCACTCATGCAGCCCCAGACCATGGCATTCCCACCACCATGCTTGACTGCAGGCATGACACACTTATCTTTGTACTCCTCACCTGATCGCCGCCATACATGCTTGAGACCATCTGAACCAAACAAATGAATCTTGGTCTCATCAGACCATAGGACATGGTTCCAGTAATCCATGTCCTTTGTTGACATGTCTTCAGCAAACTGTTTGTGGGCTTTCTTGTGTACAGACTTCAGAAGAGGCTTCCTTCTGGGGTGACAGCCATGCAGACCAGTTTGATGTAGTGTGCGGCGTATGGTCTGAGCACTGACAGGCTGACCCCCCACCTCTTCAATCTCTGCAGCAATGCTGACAGCACTCCTGCATCTATCTTTCAGAGACAGCATTTGGATGTGACGCTGAGCACGTGCACTCAGCTTCTTTGGACGACCAACGCGAGGTCTGTTCTGAGTGGACCCTGCTCTTTTAAAACGCTGGATGATCTTGGCCACTGTGCTGCAGCTCAGTTTCAGGGTGTTGGCAATCTTCTTGTAGCGCAACAATTCGTCTTTTAAGATCCTCAGAGAGTTCTTTGCCATGAGGTGCCATGTTGGAACTTTCAGTGACCAGTATGAGAGAGTGTGAGAGCTGTACTACAAAACTGAACACACCTGCTCCCTATGCACACCTGAGACCTAGTAACACTAACGAGTCACATGACATTTTGGAGGGAAAATGACAAGCAGTGCTCAATTTGGTCATTTACGGGTGTAGTCTCTTAGGGGTGTACTCACTTTTGTTGCCGCTGGTTTAGACATTAATGGCTGTATATTGAGTTATTTTGAGGGAAGAATAAATTTACACTGTTATATAAGCTGCACACAGACTACTTTTCATTGTGTCTATATATATATATATATATATATATCATGAAAATGTCTTTGTTTCACTGGCATAATAGTGAAACAAATATACCTGTATATGAGCTTTGGCTAAATTGTTTGCTTTTTAAAAACATTCTTGTCATCTTACTGTTTCACTGCTCATACAAAGAGACAAACAATACAGACCTCAAACAGATGGCGGTCTTTGCAAGAAACCTCATTTAAATCAGCACAACTCATTTCCAGGATAATTTAATCTCTAAATCTATTTGAAATTCAAGTTGTTTTTCATTTAGAAATGGTTGTTATATTAACAATAATTTCATGCGTTTTATTTTGAAAATGTAGGTATATCTGATGTCATCGCAACGCGACAGCATCCACGTAGGTGAAATCGTTTGTCACGCCCACGTCTTTAAATCGTGTTTCTCCTTTGAACACATCGGCTAACATGTTTGTTTTCCAAACGTGTCTGACCCTCAGTTATTCTTTGAGGACTGCGCTCACGGTGAGCCGCTCTGTCTGGTCTCACTGTAACCGTTCAGTCTCCCGCGGACTCTGTGCGACGGCTACGACCCGCGCAGCCTGGACCGGGCCGCTCCCTTCAGAGGACCCGGGAACTCTCCATCATCTGTTACCTGCTTATAGGTGCACACCGCGTCTTAGCAGTTGCAGAGGACTGTCGACTTCACTGAGTGTCAGCAGTGAGGCTGTGGGGCAGATCCACTCTACACACTATCATCTCGTTTACACGTGCAAGGTAGCGCAGACACAGCTGAAACAGGTCTGGTTTTCTTTCCCTTTGAAAGCCTTTTATCTGACCCGCTGGTCCTTTCCTGTTGGCAGGTTTGCTCTACCAGGTCCATGCAGAAGATCTCTAAGCTGGCGTACCACAAAGGTGTCGTGATAGTCACGTGTCCAGGATGCAATAATCACCACATCATAGCTGACAACCTCAACTGGTTCTCCGACTTGGAAGGGAAGAGGTTGGTAGTGCTGTGGACGCCTCACTGATTCAAAACAACATCCAGACCGTTTTTTTGGAACCTTTATTTTCGAGTAATGTGATTAGAGGCTCACTGATACAGCTTAATAGATTTGTCACCTGTGATATAATAATAAAGTAATGATAAGTGTCTCAGAATAATTGTAAAGCAGTCCGATCTGCTGCAAAAAGGAGGGAAAGCTTTAACTTTACCTTAAACATATCCCTGGCATTTTTGGTCTGAAATTCTTGATGCTTATGGGCCAACATGCAGTGTGCAGTACAGAGTCCCTGTCATTGTGTAGGGTCAGTTTTATGTTGTTAATCTTAAGTTTTAGTCTTGTGTACACAAAAGTTTTTTGGAACAAACAAATACATAAAAGACTTAACAAAGGCACTGCATAAAAACAAACATACCCCCCCCACACACACACACAGCTAATCAGATTTTATTTTCTCCTTGGAGTGGCTCCATTGTGTGTGGTTGACACATTTGCCCTACAAGTGAAAGACACCAGACTCGAGACTGGGAGGAGACACAAACGCAGCTTAAGGTAGTAGCACAAGCTACTCCTAGCCCACATAAACAGGAGGGTTGTTTCAGGAAGGGCATTCAGCAGAAAATCTGTGCCAAATCAAACATGCGGATCCATCCGTTGTGGCAGCCCCTTGGAAAATAGGGGAGCAGCGAAAAGTACCTACTGCTCCTTGGAATGACTGCATATAAGGCCCGTGCCTGACAGTCCTGTGTCTGCATGCATAGAGCACCATGAATCTGCTCATAGATTAATCATATGATGGTTTCACCTTAGATTACTTTAGTTAGAGTAACCTGACCAGTTTATCAGTTTAGATTGTTTTACTGTTACTACTAAGTCTTAACTGTTTAATATAACAGCAACATCATAAATTAATATCTGAGACATGTCTGAAGTGCAGTAGGGTCCCTGCTGGGTGGTATGAGCTGAGATGATCCCACATTGCTTCTCAGCCATCTGTGCATGTTTAAAAGGAGTGATCTGTTCAAAATGCACAAGAGAAATTCATATCTCTGATTCAGCCATCAACTGCTGCTTTAGTATATTTCTGAATAATTTCCACTGTGTTGCTTTTTACTGCAGAAACATTGAGGAAATCCTCGCTGCTAAAGGAGAGACGGTGAGGAGGGTTGAAGGAAGTGCGGCTCTGGAGATAGTGGTGGATCGGTCCAGAGAAGAGAGGTCCCAGCGGCCTGAGGAAAAGGAAGAGTTGGACAGTGACCTGGAAAAACGATAACACTGTATCTGTACTTTTTATATTGTAAAATTGTCACATTTAATTTATTAATAAAAACGAGTGTTTTTAATTGATTTCGTTTTTAAATTAAGATGCATTATGATCGTTTTGATGTGCGTGATAAGCTCTGAAAGCGGCAGTTGAAGGAAGACTTGTTAATAATTATACATTTTTTTATTTATGCAAACATTTTCTAACTACCCCGACTTGTAATGTTTAAAAAATGAAATAAATAAACAAAACAACTCCGCTCCAAATGACCCTGCGTAGATTCCGTTGAGAGCGACAAATCTCGCGAGATCTCGCATTGTTTCGTACCACAGAAATACAAATACAGTATCTGTGTATGACAGGTAGTTCTCAGCTAAGCTAGCTATATTTTGCAGTCTCTCGAATTGACTGCAATGGACGCTGTAAGAGCCCAGGACGAGGCGGACAGGCCGCGACATCGGCCTTTCTTGATCGGGGTCAGCGGAGGAACGGCCAGCGGCAAGGTCTGTTATTAAAAGCCTTGTAATTAAATGTGGCGTAGCACCCCGACTAGCTTTGCGTAGTATGGTAACACTAGCATTCATCAAATCGCTAAAACAAATGGCGCGTTCACTTGCACAGGGGATACGGATATTACTCATGATTACATGTGTGATGTTTTATAATGTTGCTGTATTTGTAGCGCCAAAGACGCGTGTCCTGCTAACTAGCCGCTGTAATGAAACTGACAGCCAGGAGTCAGCTGATAAACCTTGAGGTCGTTGATTCAAAGCGTCAGTGCTCCCCTGTTGCTCAGGACATCACCGCTAACAGAATTTAATTTTGTGCTTTAACCTGATCAGAGACGATATTAATAGATGAATAAATTTATTTTTTTTCCCCGGCCACAGTCGACAGTTTGTGCCAAGATCATGGAGCTCCTGGGTCAGAATAAGGTGGACCATCGCCAGAGGAAGGTGGCAATCATAAGCCAGGACAGCTTCTATAGGGTCCTGACACCAGATCAGAAAGCCAAAGCACTTAAAGGCCAGTACAACTTTGATCACCCAGGTAGGCTCATGCTACAAGCACTACAAGTTTCCTGTCAAACATCAGTGTGTTTGTGAGGTCAGTCTAATAGAGGTGTTAGTGGAAGAGTTAATGATCCACCTTTGTTGCCTAATAGTATGCATTCGGTCTTGTTATGCTGCTATAAGGGTGGTATTAATGATTAAAAATGTTAGACATAGTTGTTGCTGTTTGATCTAACTTCTGTAGTAAATACAAAACTGCTTTTAAAAAGACAACAAAATCAGGAACAAAAAACCCCCCAAAACCATTAGATAACATGTGACATGGAAAATCCTGACATGATATAACATGACGTTTAGATTTTACTTGACTGAAGAGTTCTAGTTGCTGATTCTCACACGTGGAATGGAACCAGTGTTTAGTTAAGACTACTTGTGTTAATAAATGTGGGTTTACTGGACAGTTCTGTAGGAAGGCTTTGTGAAAACTATGCTCCATACATCCATCATATTATGTACTTCTCATATTTATTTGTTTAGTTATGTTTTGGCTTCAGATACCGGCTGTTCTGTGCAGTAAATTAGAGGAATGATTCTACTGTTTCTGTTTAATGTCTTGCAGAGGCATTCGACAATGAGTTAATGTACCAAACGCTGAAGGACATTGTGGAGGGGAGGGTAGTTGAAGTGCCAACGTATGACTTTGTCACCCATTCCAGGTAAGAAGTCAGCTTTTCATACTTCTAAGCTGTGATTTTTTTTTATTTTTCAAAGTCCTGTGTCCTCACCTCTTTTTGTTTGTAGGTTGGAAGAGAGGATCACAGTTTACCCGGCAGACGTGGTCCTCTTTGAGGGGATCCTCGTTTTCTACCCGCAGAAAGTGCGTGACATGTTTCACATGAAGCTCTTTGTGGACACAGATTCAGACGTCAGACTGTCTCGCAGAGGTATCGAGGTCTCCTTTACACACATTTGTGACGCACCATGTGAAAACCAGGCCACGTTCAAACTTTTTCATGTTTCCTGAGATATAAAGACTTCTAGATTAACATGCAAAAATACATCTCTTTTTTATCCATTATTTTCTATGAATTTTTAATTTGAAGATGTCAAACTGTTTCTGTTGCTTTCCACAGTTGTAATGATGCAAATAGATACTCAGTTGTAGTATGTTTGTAATCCACATACTCCTGGGTGTATGTGGCTGAGCTTGGTGGGCATTTACCCCTCATAGCAGAGAGATTTGCTGGACAAGGATTTGGGGCAAAACAGTGAATCATTTGCAATTTGTGCATTAGAAACTGTTCAATAAACTACATTTTTTGGACACAGCACTGTGCAAGCCTTATATCAGCCAGACTTTGTTGTAATTATCTAAAAGTGGCTTGAGCAGCATTCCCCCCCTCCATTTTCACTCAGATGTTGATCCATCTGACAACACCATCTGGAAAGTGTCTGATTGACAGCAGCTTCATTTTTCAGCATGACAATGATCCCAAACATGGTCCAAGCATACCTGGATAGAGAACCAAACAGTGGAACACTATCAGTCATGGACTGGCCTCCCCAGAGCCCAGACCTCAAACTTATTGAAGCAGTGTGGGATCATCTTGACAGAGAGCGGAACAAAAGGCAGCCGATATCCAAAGAATGTCCTTCAAGAAGCCTGGAGAACTATTCCTGAAACTAATGAAATTACAAGAAAGCTGCCTCACAGAGTTCAGGCTGTGCTGAAGAATAAAGGTGGTCACACCAAATATTGACGTTCAAGCTTGTTAGAATTGTACAAACTCCGTTTTTGCCTTATTATTATGTATTTTCATTTATGTTTGCACATAAATCACTGTAGCTAGCTCCCATTTCCCAAGCAAAATATAAAGAAACAAAGGGTGGCTCACAATTTTTTGCACTGTACAGTAGTTTTAAGAAGTATTACAGTGAAGTTAATATGACAACCACTGTAAGTATCAGGAAGTCCAGTTGTTCTCATGTGTGTCATCGCTTGGCTGTTTTTGTGAGCGGCCAGGATTCTCTGTCTCTGTCTTTGGCCGGCTTTCTGTGTGCTGCATCACATTTTCACAGCTGATGCCACAGTGTATCCACTGTTTGACCCCCCCCCCTTCTCTTTCCTGTAGTTCTGCGAGACATGAACAGTAGGAGAGACCTGGAGTAGATCTTAGTTAGTATACAACATTTGTCAAGCCGGCTTTTGAAGAGTTTTGTTTGCCTGTAAGTACGGCGGTCAGTCCTGATTACGAGCTTATTTTTCAGCATTATAATCTGTTAAACAGAGAGAAATAACTGAGTCAAATCTTTATGTTATTTCCAGACTAAGAAGTATGCTGATGTCATCATTCCAAGAGGGTTGACAATATGGGTGAGTGCTTTTTCTTAAAAATAAATAAATACATAAATGCATAAATAAGACTGTTTTTTTTTTCTTTCCTTATTTCCATCAGTGGCCATTAACCTCATTGTACAGCACATCCAAGATATTCTGAATGGTGACATCTGCAAATGGCAGCGTGGATCCATGAACAGCCAAGGACGTGCTTTTAAACGGGTCATTTCTGAGCAGGGTGACCTGCAGAATGGATCCGCCAACCCTCCAGGAAGAGGGTCCTGCTGGAACCCAGCAGTCGGCCTCACTGAGACGGCGCGGATGCACCCCGGATTTGATTATTACAGGCTTTGAGCTGGAATTGCTGCTACATATATTTTTTTTTCTTGTGCAGAGTGGGTCAGACACACTGCATCATTTTAAAATATTACCCATAATCACATTTTGCAACATCTTTCCCATTTAACTGTAATTATTGGTGCATTACCAGAATCTTGAATAAGTCCTTTTTTTTTTGTAATGAGCAGTCTTCCACGATGGTTTGCGTTATTTTCAGTGTTAAGTGAAGTCATGTGACCCAATTCTGAGACTGAAGGTCTTATAGTTGAGGATAGGAAGCATTTATGTACAGTAGAAGCTGATATATAGTCATGCTTTTGCACTTGGAGTGACCTTACTGTTAAACTGATACTTCTTTGTTGCTTTCAGATTAACGTCTTTAAATGTTATTAATACAGGCGTCTTGTACTTTTATCCTTGAAATCAAATCAGAGCCAGATGCGTTTTACTGAGTTTCATATCAAGTATTTCTTTTTCATTATTTAATACTCGAATCTATGCCTTAATTTGTTTATTTCCACTCACCATTTCTGTATAATAAATGGAAATTGTGAAACTTCCAAATGTCGATCGATTTAAGAAAGGCGGGGATGGGGAGAGCTTGTGACCGACACAGTGTGTATAGAAAGAGCTGTTTGTTTTTATTGGAGTTTGAGAGCACAGTGCGATGTGTTGGTTTTGACCATTATCCCCAAAAAGGAATTAAAATGATTTACTACAGCACGTTTTGAAACGACAGACACACAAGTCACCGAGGACTTCGGTCACACACGGGCACTCTTTCACACACTGACGTGACCAGGACATGATTGTGATTGCCTGATGGTTCTCTACACTTGAACACGGCACTCGATGATTCAGAATGACATACATAGATCACAGCATCTTTAGTTATTTCTCTTTTTGTGTTTTTGCTTTGCTCTATTTTTTTTTTTAGTGCACGTGTATGGCACTTGGGAGAAGCTATGGTCTTCTCATAAGCATAAACATCCTTTTTAAGAACAAAAGGAGCACTGTATATAATACATTTCATAACCATACATGATTCTTACACAAAAATGTTGCAAAACAGGTTCCAGTCTATAATGGCCATCCTCGTTTTTAAGTACCGAATCCCCCTCGCGACCACAGCAGATGCTCGGGTCTGCAGACTGCCCGTAGATGTCACAGTTTGTGGCCTGTTGCAGTCGAGGTTCTGCTGTTTGAGGGACTCTTGAGTCAGGGAGAGGGCTGCAGAAGATGACTGATGAATGGCACATACATGAGGAAGAGGAAGGAGCGACTTGAGAGTAATGGACCATTCAGTTCAATCCCACGTGCACGCACACACACACACACACGCGCAGCAGCTCCACTCTAAAACAGAAAGCCCAGGGAGCAGACTTTGGTCATTTCCGTAGTGTCTCCCTGTCCACTCTGATTCTTCACCTCCTTGGCACCAGGCTACCTCTCGTCTAAGTCACAGATTCTCCCCCCATCTAAATGCCGGAGCCAAAGTAATCCCAATTATAATCTCCCAGAGCAGCAGAGCTCTTTGTAAACCTCGGCGACACTTCAGTTGTCTGTAGTTTGTTCTGGATCCCCCACAGTGAGTCTCCCATTAGCTTCCGCTTGTCTCTCTTTCAGTCTGTAGTAAAGTGGAGTTAGTGTCATGAAGCACAGTTGGAGGTCAGTGTCGGAGGCCCCACGGGCCCTAGGTCTTCTCCTCGCGGTCGGTCTTGCGTCTCGCGATGTTTCTGGGCTTTATCTTCAGCGACAGCTCCCACAGGGCCTCCTCCGCCAGGTGATCGCTGAAGTCGTTGAAGAAAGAGACGATGTCTTCGTTGCGCTTTAGCTCATAATGCCTGAAGACAAGAAGAGGTAATTCATTACTGAGAAAACCAAACAGTCCATGTGGAGATGACAGCAATATTTTATGGCATTAAAATTTAATGGAAAACAAAGCAGGAATGCATTAGAGTTCCTTGCAGTGGTAAACGATGATGAGATTTACTGCTGTGATTGATGGCTTGATGTTTAAGTGGCTTCCTATTAATTCCCAGTTATTCCTGTGGACTTACACTTGCTGGAAGCGCCGCATGCTGTCCAGAATGTTGAACTGCTGCCAGCGTTTAGAGAAA